>JARQOC010000007.1:57982298-58031850 GCA_033576535.1 Allobates femoralis
TATGTGGCCACATTTCATATGTTCCACTAAACTAACCACAGAGGCCTCCTTGGTACATGATAATGTATGGCGAAGGCAAAATGGATTGTCAATGAGGAGGGTGTTTTGTGGCAAGGAAAGCCATCCACCCATTTTGCGGCACACAATAGCTCCATCAAACACATCATTACAAACTACATACACCAGGACTTGGGCGTCTGCTACAGTACACAAGAATGATCCGTAATGCAAAGATGTATCAAACGCTATACACAGCTATATCAAAAATCTTGTCTCAACATCAGTACTTACTTAATGACTGTGGGCAGCAAGTGTCGAGCCCACTGGGACGGGTTACTCAGTAGCGGACCGGATCACTACTGGGGGATGTCACGGAGGTCCTGGTCCGGACCGTGTCCTGGGCCCTGGCAAGTAAGAGGGGAATATTTACAGGGGATAATAGTTTGTCGTGACGCCACCCACGGTGTGTGGTCAGGAATGGAACCGCCGCTGCCGCAGAACCACCGGGAATTATGTTAGGCAGCTTAGATGGTACTGCTCTCCGTAGGTAGAGGTGAGGTCCCCGGGGCAGTGGTTGTTATAGTCTATGGTATATGTGATAATAAGGGATGGATAGTGGAGACGGGTGAAGGAACACACACTCACATTTCTGTAGTTTCCAAAGCTTCACTGCAGTTGTTGTACCAGATTGTCCACGGAGTCTGTAGTGGGGCCGGGTTGCTCCCACCCTGTCCGGGTCCTCAGCTTCCTCGTGCTGAGCTGTGTGTGTGGCCCTGCGGCTTCTTCTAGCTGAGCTGTTCTTAAGTACGGGTGCTACCTTCTAAAATGTAACCTTTATTGTTTTAATTAACACGAATCTACTCAAGATCCCATACACAGTGTAAACTTGTGAAAGAGGGGATGAGGGGGATGGATCACCCTGTTCTCTCCTTATCTACCCCTGCCTAACAGCGGGGTTTTCACCTAAAAACCCCCAATGGTGTCCACGCTCCACTGGTGTGTGGGTTCATGGACATGTCGAAGGCACAATCGTGTTGTTCTTTCACCATTCTTCTGTGTCTTCTGCTGTGTGTTGGCTCGTGGCTGTTGGCACAGATAGTGCAGTGTTATGTTGGGTCACTTGGCATATCAATTTGGAGCCTCATGTGAGTATAGAGCACTGGTCTATTTCTTTCTTCATCTCTGTTTCCAACCCTGCTACTGTTGATTTTGGTGTTTGGCATGGTCAGATATGCGCGATCTGGTGCTGGGTGGTTGGTTGTGGTAATTGACATCAGTACATTGCTACTCTTGTTAATTTGTTTTTTTTTCTATGTTTGATTTACATGCCCCCCGGGAGGCTGGCTCCAGTGAAGAGGACGCACCCGCTGGCCAGGCTGCACCCTCAACATCTTTGGTGGAGCAGGTGCCTGATCCCAGTGGTGGGGGGCCGTGCCCAGGGCCCAGCTCAGGAATACAAAGGCGACGTACACCTGCCCCACCCAACACTGAGCTGGGTACCTGGGCAAAACGTGTCCTATTGGACCGAGAGAGAACCCCCGCCACTTCAATCGGGCACATGGCCAGTGAGTGGGTGTGTCGCATGGAGCCGTAACAACGTGCCATCGCCGAGAGGGCCATCATTCGGGTCCTGGAAGCGGGCGTTGATGGGGCACTGAGATGGGATGGTTATATTGCCATCCCCAAGAAAACACCCCCAGTGCCCCCTGCGCCCCAACAACCCATGGCTAGAGGTCGCCAAACTCAGGATCCCCCACGTCCCCCACGAAGATAACACCACAGAAGGGCCCCCAATGTGTGGGAGTACAGGGATGAGGGGAGGAGCATTGTCTGATCCAGCAGAGGACGAAGACGCAAGACACTACTAGGCAATGTACGACTTTGCGTACTGAACTCTTTGTTTATTGATTCTAAAACCAAGTGTGTTTTCCTTTTAATTTTGGTTGAATAAACCTCACTATTATTTGCCATACCTACGTTCACTTATGTGTCAGGTTCAGCAGCATGGTTGTGTGTGTAGTGTGTTGTGGGTGTAATGGTGATGTTTGTGTGGCAGAAGGAGAGGCCTCATGTCCGCAATAACATAGTTGTGTCATTGTAGCAGACAGGAGTCTATCCCTAGGTGACATGTGTGAGTTTTGAGAGATTATGAGTCTTCTCTGGCCGACACAGGCGAGTCTGCTTGTGTGTGTGTGTTTGTTAATGTGGGTGTGATATTGGAGACATTGATGTAAAATAGGGCTTCATCCGTGTTAAAATGGTACAGTATGGTCAGGTCTTTATCATGTCACACTGCACACCTACGCTAAGTCATTAGCCATGTGATGTGTTTCACAATGTGACCTCCCAAAGGTGTCCCTGTGTGTGCTGAGACAAGGGAGCAGACAGTATATCGGTTTGCAAACACATGTATCTTTCATTTTTTTTTTTTTTTAAATAAGATGTTTGTTTTTTTTCAGATTAGTAGTAGGCAAACCATACTACCCACTGTCCCAATGTAGGATACTATAAGAAAAGAGGCCAACGGGACCTAAAAAACAAAGGTGCAAACTAAGGTCCAACATGGACAACATGAAAGAATTTTTTGGGGGGATATGGTCGCAACATTTTGAGGGGAATATGGTGGAGTAGGGGCCATGGCGGACTGGGCTGCCTGGAGGGCCTGGATAATGGCACCCAACCAGGCAAGATGTTGCTGCCCTTGTTGGTGGGCCTGCTCCATATGCTGCTGTGCCTCCCTGTGAGCCAGCAGCAGCTCCTCAGTAGTTGGTACACCTGTATGGGAAAAAAGGACATTAGTTAGTGACATGTGTAGGTGTGGGTGGGTGGGTAGGTGACGTCATTGGTCAGCATTTCACTTACGTGGCATAGCCCCACCCTGGATTCCATCTTCCAGCGATGGAGATGCGCTGACTGCCCATCCAGCTGCGCGAGCTCTTGCCCCTTGACAAAGAAAGGAAAAAAAAAAACATCATGACTCACATACTGATGTCAGGGACACACACCAACATATATATTGCAAAGGTTGGAGCCCATTGCCAACACTTACCACCAATTCGAAACCCAGCAGACTCCATGTGACTGTGTGGGGCCCGGGAGCTGGATATGCTTTGGTGGCGGGTTGATCCGGGGCTGGTGTTAGGGATCAGGAGGACTGGGCTTCTTGGTCCCTCAAGGGCAGCTGAGGGTAGGGTCCCAGGAGGGACGGGACTTCCTTGTCCCTCCAGGGCAGGTGAGGGGGGTCCTGGGGTACAGGACTTCCTTGTCCCTCCAGGGCAGGTGAGGGGGGTCCCGGGGCGACGGGACTTCCTTGTCCCTCCAGGGCAGGTGAGGTGGGGTCCCAGGGGGGACGGGACTTCCTTGTCCCTCCAGGGCAGATGAGGGGGGTCCCGAGGGGTGCAGGACTTCCTTGTCCCTCCAGGGAAGGTAAGCGGGGTCCCGGGTGGTCTAGGGGACCGTCGGCCCTTCTCTGACGGGGAGTCCTCCTCATCTGTAATATCAAAATTGACAAGACACAGATTTTGCAAAAGGAACACAACATAGGGCAAACACGTACTGTGTGTGTATCAATGCCATTAGGGCATGAAGTCTAGCCTGAAAGGTTTGGGTCTTGAGCGACACTATGGTTAGGGGCCAGTCTGTTTTTGAACAAGACCACAACATCAGTGAGCACATATTTTGTATGTAAAACACCCTGGGATTAGCAGGGGATGGAATTTGACACCAAACACAAGAGCAGACAGGAAACATCTGGTGGTGCCACCGTGGGGGCAAACACATAGCAGTCAACTTGTAGTCACTTTTCCAGATTGTGATCAATGTGTTGTGAAATGCTATGTGTCAGAGTGCGCACATATGTGCTGCCAGGTGTGATGTGGCCCTTCAAATTAGCATTAATATGTTGTGGTGAACTTTGCTGTCATTACACACCTATGTTCGGCCACACACAGGTCAAGGACCACTATAGCCGTCAACATTAACCAACCATATGAGTGTATTCTGCACCTTCATGTTGCATTGTGACCAACATGCACATGCACATTGGTGACAGATCCACATGGTGGTTTATGTCACACTATGTGCCATGGCACAATACCACATGATGGTTGGGTACTGTTTGGAGTAGGATGATTGGCATGTGTGTGTTTGTCATTGCCACATACTCACCATGCAGCCTGGCAATCCGGGCACGAATCTCCACAATCCGCCCTGGGGACTTGTGTTGGAGGTCCGCCAACTTTTTTTTGAATTTGTTTGCGGGTCCTCTCTACACCCACTTTCTGGATCAGGGCCCGCTGGATTTGGCGCAGTATGTGCTGCTTGCGCAGCCGTGAGTGGCGGTGACGCTGGTGGCACCAGTAGTCATGCCGGTCACACAGGTCTATAAGTATTAGGAGTTCTGCCATCCCCCATGTGGCAGTGCTCTGTGACCCTCTACTATGTGCAGGGGAGGGGAAGGCACCTGGCAGGCAGGGAGGAACGAACAGAAACGTGATGACGTCAACACGCCAAACAAGACATAGCACAACTTAATACACGAGGACAACATAGCTTGCGCTATTCAATGGCGCCCGTAATTGCACTGAGTTGCGGACAGTTGTTTAGCTGAAGATGTGTGTGGTGCTGAAAGAACAGCTCATCAAATATGGCACGGTGTCAAGTGACAGCCAATGGGAACACAGTAGCCCACACCAATCATCTCAGACGGAGCACGGACTACAGCATGCTAAGGCATGCCTACGGGAAATCATAGACAACGCTCTTTCCATCACTATCGCCCTGTCACACGCCACAACACGGAAATATCGCCTTAACGATTGTGGCTGATTACTGAGCACTCTTCAGGAATCAGGCAACGGCCGAGGGGCAATTTATCGCCGCAAATTGCCCAATAACACACCGCAACCATGAGGCAATTTCATGGCGATTGCTCCGGCGCCATATAGCCTTTATGATTTCCAGGCGAGATTGCGTGCGTGTGACGGTACCTTTAGACATGATGCATAAGACACAATACCAAAGGGAAAAGTCAAATGGTGACAGTAAATTATTATACAGTGCAAATACACCAGTCTACCTATAGTAGGTAATAAGACAATTGTATTGTCTTGCAATTATTCCGTTGTTACAAATAATTGAGTATTAAGACAATTTTACTAACACATTATTGCTCATTTGTTACACATAAACAGCTATTATCATTAACTAGATGGCGGCCCGATTGGCGCTGCAGGTACTATACACACAGAGGTGACATAGCACTGCAGGTGCTATACACACAGAGGTGACAATGGCGCTGCAGGTACTATACACACAGAGGTGACAATGGCGCTGCAGGTGCTATACACACAGAGGTGACAATGCGCTGCAGGTGCTATACACACAGAGGTGACAATGGTGCTGCAGGTGCTATACACACAGAGGTGACAATGGCGCTGCAGGTACTATACACACAGAGGTGACAATGGCGCTGCAGGTGCTATACACACAGAGGTGACAATGGCGCTGCAGGTGCTATACACACAGAGGTGACAATGGCGCTGCAGGTACTATACACACAGAGGTGACAATGGCGCTGCAGGTACTATACACACAGAGGTGACAATGCGCTGCAGGTACTATACACACAGAGGTGACAATGGCGCTGCAGTGCTATACACACAGAGGTGACAATGGCGCTGCAGGTCCTATACACACAGAGGTGACAATGGCGCTGCAGGTGCTATACACACAGAGGTGACAATGGCGCTGCAGGTATTATACACACAGAGGTGACAATGGCGCTGCAGGTACTATACACACAGAGGTGACAATGGCGCAGCAGGTGCTATACACACAGAGGTAACAATGGCGCTGCAGGTGCTATACACACAGAGGTGACAATGGCGCTGCAGGTACTATACACACAGAGGTGACAATGGCGCTGCAGTTGCTTATAACACAGAGGTGACAATGGCGCTGCAGGTGCTATACACACAGAGGTGACAATGGCGCTGCAGGTACTATACACACAGAGGTGACAATGGTGCTGCAAGTACTATACACACAGAGGTGACAATGGTGCTGGAAGTCTTATACACACAGAGGTGACAATGGTGCTGCAGGTGCTATACACACAGAGGTGACAATGGCATTGCAGGTACTATACACACAGAGGTGACAATGGTGCTGCAGGTGCTATACACACAGAGGTGACAATGGTGCTGCAGGTACTATACACACAGAGGTGACAATGGCGCTGCAGGTACTATACACACAGAGGTGACAATGGCGCTACAGGTACTATACACACAGAGGTGACAATGGTGCTGGAGGTACTATACACACAGAGGTGACAATGGTGCTGGAAGTACTATACACACAGAGGTGACAATGGTGCTGCAGATACTATACACACAGAGGTGAAAATGGTGCTGCAGGTGCTATACACACAGAGGTGACAATGGTGCTGCAGGTACTATACACACAGAGGTGACAATGGCGCTGCAGGTACTATACACACAGAGGTGACAATGGCGCTGCAGGTACTATACACACAGGTGACAATGGCGCTGCAGGTACTATACACACAGAGGTGACAATGGCGCTGCAGGTGCTATACACACAGAGGTGACAATGGCGCTGCAGGTACTATACACACAGAGGTGACAGTGGCGCTGCAGGTACTATACACACAGAGGTGACAATGGTGCTGCAGGTACTATACACACAGAGGTGACAATGGCGCTGCAGGTGCTATACACACAGAGGTGACAATGGCGCTACAGGTACTATACACACAGAGGTGACAATGGTGCTGGAGGTACTATACACACAGAGGTGACAATGGTGCTGGAAGTACTATGCATACAGAGGTGACAACGGTGCTGGAGGTACTATACACACAGTGGTGACAATGGCGCTGCAAGTACTATACACACAGAGGTAACAATGGTGCTGGAGGTACTATACACACAGATGTGACAATGGTGCTAGAGGTACTATACACACAGAGGTGACAATGGCGCTGCAGGTACTATGCACACAGAGGTGACAATGGTGCTGCAGGTACTATGCACACAGAGGTGACAGTGCTGCTCTCCCCTGTGCAGGCCCCGGTGCTCCCCTCTCCCCCTCCTCTCCTCCAGAGCTGGGAGGAGGAGCGCGATAGTGGGCGGATGTGGCCGGAAGCGGCCGGATCCGGCGAGTACCTTAACCCCCCCTGCAGGCCCCGGTGCTCCCCTCTCCCCCTCCTCTCCTGCAGACGGCAGGGGTTAAAAATAGCTCAGCATCTTTTATTCTTACCTTTCCCGGCTCCAGCGGCGCGAGCCAGCTCTATCCTCAGATGCTAACAGGAAGTCTCGCGATGTAAGAGTCACATGACCGCTGATGTGACTCTTACATCGCGAGACTTCCTGTTAGCATCTGAGGATAGAGCTGGATCGTGCTGCTAGAGCCGGGAGAGGTAAGAATAAAACATGCGGAGCTAGTTTTAACCCCTGCCGTCTGCAGGCTAGGAGGGGAGAGGGGAGCACCGGGGCCTGCAGGGGGGGTTAAGGTACTCGTCGGATCCGGCCGCATCCGGCCACTATTGCGCTCCTCCTCCCAGCTCCGGAAGAGAGGAGGGGGAGAGGGGACCACCGGGGCCTGCACCGGGGCCTGCACAGGGGAGAGCGGGAGAGAGATATTGTGCTCCGGGAACGGCTCGCAATGGCCTCGCGGCCATTGCTCGCGCCTGCCAACGACTCGCAATGGCCGCTACGCGGCCAATGCTTCGTGTGTAGCGTGGCTGCCTTGCAGCAGCCACGTCCACGACGACGGAAGTAGCGCCGAAAATGACGGAAGTGCGCTAAGGCAATTATATATTAGGCTGTGGTCACAGTACCATTTTTCACATGCATTTTTGGAGACCTGCGTTTTCAAAAACGCATGTAAAAAACGCACCCATAGGCCCCCATGTTAAAAAACGCATGCCCTAATAGCCAAAAAGCATGTGTGACTGTCCCATGCATATCCAAAACGCATGCGTTTTTGTAGAAAACGCATGCGTTTTTGTGTAGAAAACGCATGCGTTTTTATAACATGGGTTCCTATGGAAAACGCATGCAAAAACGCATGTACAGTTAGTATCTTTTAGTGCCATTCAAAAACGCATGCGTTTCCCATAGGAGCCCATGTTAAAAAAAACGCATGCGTTTCCGGAAACGCATGCGTTTTTTTAACATGGGCTCCTATGGGAAACGCATGCGTTTTTGAATGGCACTAAAAGGTACTAACTGTACATGCGTTTTTGCATGCGTTTTCCATAGGAACCCATGTTATAAAAACGCATGCGTTTTCTACAAAAACGCATGCGTTTTTCAAAACGCTCAAAAAAATACTACAAGCACTATTTTTATGTGCAGATTCAAAAACGCAGCCAAAAACGCAGGGAGCCATCAGAGACCTTAAAAAACTCATGCTGACATGAAAAACGCATGTAAAAAAGCATGAGTTTTTAAAAGGCACTAAAAAAACTGTGACCACAGCCTTAGATAGTAACTAAGACTCAATATCTTAACCTAGAATGTGTCACCATCTATCTCGAGCCTTCACAGTCGTCAACCTGTCACTCTTCTGGCAATGATAACCATACACAGACCTAACAGGAGTCAATGATACAACAACGTTAGGTCACAAGTTCTGTATTGAAGAGTCACTCTTCACTCCTTCTGCAACCTTAAAGTTTCTCCCAGCTTTGGGCTTGCCCACTCAACTAAGATCTATTCACTCGGTTCTTCACTCGATTCTGGCCATTCAATTCTCAACTCAGATCTGGTTAGTTGATGCTTCACTCGAATTTGGTTACTCGATTCTTCACTCAGCACTGGTCACTTGATTCCTCACTCCCAGTCAGGCCTCTTACAATTGGCCCCATAAACCCTCTTGCTGCTCACATATCCATGGACCCAGATCAGGTACAATGGCAATTGCTAGGTTCAGCGGTTACCATGGTACCTAAGCTATGTCCTCGGGTGACCCTACTGACTCACCGCTCACACAACAGCAGCTCTCGGTCTGGACATTTAGTGCTCGGAGGCCGAGATGAAAGGACACTTCTTCTTCATCGCAGACTCCTATGCAGCAGAGCTGAGATTGCAACATGGGACCTCGTGGCGGATTATCATAAGACGATATGTTGTTGGGACTTTTAATAAATGGGTAAATGAGGGTTTTCAGTGTGTTTTATTTCTAATAAAGGAATTTTCTCTGTGTGTCTTTACTAACTACCCACTTACTGGATTGGTAATGGGCAGGTATCAGAAGATGCCTGACATTACCAATCCAGGGCTTAATGACAAGCTATCAATACAAAGCTGTCATTAACCTCTTTCATTACTCCAATGCCACCGAATCAAGGCATCAGGAAGAGCTGGGTAAAGTTCCAGTATTTGGCACACCAATTTGCTCTCCGTTGATTCCATTGCCTACCAGATAGCACCACCACCTCCACCTCCTCCACAACCAGCCCCATACCCATATGGTCACGCTTCGGGACCGCCACTGCAAATGCTTTTTTACCAACCAGAAGAAGGCTAGCACCCAACTCATAATAGTAAAGATATTTAATACACGCATAAAGCTTGGTACAAAAAACTATATTTTTTCATTCACATCACATGTGGCAGAACCCACTGGCAACATAAAACAGTTGGCACACATCTCATGAGCTTTGATGCCTGAAGGTAAACGCCGTCTTCCAAGAAGGTAAGATACTGGAGGTTATTCTGGAATGTTTACACTCTTAACATCTGTAGAATCTGGAAAGTCATGGTTGTGTATGAAATTATGGAAGCTCACAAATGCTTGAATGACGCCATTGACATATTCTTAACTTAAATGGAGGGTACTCGTCAATACCCTACATTTAGCCCACAAAGTGCCAAAGCCACTTGACCAAATGACCCTCCATTTTTTGTCAAATATCTCTGTGGAAAAGGTCTCACCACATGTCAGGTGATCTTAAACGCTTCATTACCAACCACAACATAAGGAATCGGTTCACCAGTCGATCCAGGCAGAAACCACAGGAGAGGGACTCCTATGTCATTCAGAAGCCACTGTCCCATTAAGGAAAAATTGATGATTCTGGAATCTTCAGTTCATCAATAGACCCCAATTTCTACAATTACAAACCTGAATTTGTATTCAGCCATGGCTACTAAAACTCCAGGAAAAGAATGCTTCTAATCATAGTATTGAGACCCTAGGTTCAGTGGCTTCTGAACGCAGATGAGTTTTCTGTCAAAAGTCCCAATCCAGCTTCAAAACTGGCATCTGTAATAAATCCCCTGGATAGAGATGAGCGAACTTTCCCAGAACATATTCACAAATTTCACATTCGACACGAACATTGATGACCGGTTCATGATCGGGAAACCCGAACAATTTATTAAACAGTAGCTGAACGCGGCTTTGTTCAGGGAAAAGTTAAAATTGCTCTAAACCTTTCCCTGAAGGTTTGGGGTCAAAACGCTTGCTGAGGGTTAGGTGTTGTTCACAGCCATTAGGTCTACCTGTTTCTTTCAACCTGCAAAATTTAATGGAGCTTTAAAAGAAAATTTTTAAGCTTCCATGAATTTGCAGGTATTAGCACACATGCAAGCTGTACATTTTTAGATCAGTGCCAGATATGGCAGCCGCTATGAAATTAAAGAACCATAAATTCTCCTTTAAAACTTTAAGCATCCACTCAAGAGAGCCCTTAAACATTTTTTTGGTTTAGAGAGCAAAGGGTTAACAGCTTGTAGGTCCACCACTTCTACACCTATCTGCTAGCAATTCAGATGAAAATAGCACATGTACATTATATTCTTAAAATACATGGTCTTACAGGTCTATTTGCAGTCATGAAACACCCTGCTATGGATATTGCTTCTTGGAAATGTGCAATCCCTTTATTTCATCTCAATCCATATGTTTAGAATACAGATTTTCAGCATGTGCGCAAGTGTGTTATTATAACATTATTATTGGACTGCTCCGTGCATTGCTCACTAGCCTTATTCAATATTCCAAATGAATTGGTGGTGAGCTGAAAAAACTATTTATTTTTTCTTATTTCTCCTCCAAATGTGTCAGGCTTCAATAATTACTATCCCCAACCCCAAGCCCAGGTGTTAGCTGTGGCACGGGGAATGGGATTTGAAGTCACTTCATTTCTGCAGCCCACCCCATTTAGAGCTTAATGAGAAGTTAAGCAATAAGATTGGGCAAACAATATCCCCTAAGCCATTGGGTCCTAGCGATGGAAGGGGCAGGACCCTAGGCAAAGGAAAGATGCTTCACCGCGAAGGACGGTGCCATCTTGGGATTGCTGTACAACGCAGCAACACTGTGCAACCAGGTGCCTGCCGTTTGCACTTTCAAGATGTGATTCATGCACCCCAAGAGTTGCCTGCTCTGGAGGACGTGATTTTCCTCACCATCTCAGAGGTCAAGGGTGTTTCACCAGAACCAGAGCAGCCCACGGAGATGTCTATGACACGCCCACCAGCACCGTGGGGTACTTGGAACTGAGTCAGGAGTTATTTGGGGAGGTCACAGGGCTGTGACCCGGTTCCGTGGCCCGGGTTTTGTCAATAAAAGGGGTTATCTTTTTAATAAGGGAAATGAATTTGTGACGCCACCCTTGGGTTTCGGCTATGGAGATGGATGACCGATGCTGCAATCAGATCCTCTGGGGCCGTTGGTAATGCAGCTGAGGAGGGCAGGGCAGTTGTGACAAGTGTTGTGCAATGGTAGTGATGCGGGAAATAACTTGGAGGACACAGCTGAATGCAATCTTTAGGTTTTACTCACTGTTCGTACATGTCTCCAGGTGTTTCCAGCAATCTGTGAGGTGCTTTGTTCTCCGAGTTAGGGCTCCAACCCACTCTTGGGTAATTTGGTGACACTTTGTCCGAGTCCCCTTTTTAGGTTCCTTTCTTGGGTCGATTCTCTGCGCTGGCTCTCACCCTCCTGCCCTGCGCCTCACACTGAGTGTCCCAATCCAGCAGCCCCGGGTCCTGACGGGTGACGTCTTCCTAGTCCCCTTGACCCTCCATGGCTACCTTTACGACGAATAAGTGTGGAGTTGGACTGTGGCAAATGAAGATATCTCGGTTTGCTAGTAAGTCTTTCAGTCACTCCACTAGTCTGGGGCTGGATCCCCCTCTGTTGTTCAGTCCCTTTACCCGACTCTGATTCCAGTCAGCATAGATAAGGGTGCCACAGGGTGAACCACTCACTTCCCGTGCCCCTGAGATCCCTTCTGTCCCTCCAGAGCCTCTCACTGGCTCCTCTTTCAGTCCGTTCACCTTCTATGTCCTGGGACGAGCTCCAACCGGTTTCAGTCACCAGGACCTCGGTCACACACATCTGCTCATGACCATGTTGTCTCTTCCACTCCTCTACATCATCACAAGTTCTCCATCCTCCCTGATGTTGTTCTGCTTCTCTACTTCCTACTTCCTGGTGCTCCCCTTTGCTACTACCTTCACCCACACCCTCCACCCATTTCCCCTTTTCCAGTCTGGGATGGGGTGCTCCCTAAACAGGGTCCACCTGAACCCTGGGACTTGGGTAGTGTTCTGTTGGATGTGGGTGTTTGGGTGCTGGACAGTATCCCCTCCTTACCCAAGAGTGGGGCACCACACCTCTGGCTGAGATACAGTCCCTCTGTGGCGACTGGACCCTCAGGGGCACCACATCTACATATTTTCACGCACTTATTTGGCACTGACTTTGCTGGATGCTGTTGTGTATGTGTTTGTCTTTAAAAGCTGGTTGATAGTTGTGAAGGTCTTTGCCTCCTGTATTGTGCTCCAGATCTGCATTCACTATTAGGTTGAACTGCTGGTTGAGGGGTTAATGTGTGACTCACCTGAACTGCCCTCCCCCTAGCCTTTAAGTAGCCTCTCATTCCACCAGGTGGTGCTGCTGATAGAGTTTCACTCTATGCCTGGAAGCCGTGCTGTGCTGCCCTATGTGTTTGTGTTGCTGAAGTCCTTTCCTTTGGAGTTGCTGTATCCCAGTTCTGTGGAGGGAGGTGAGGGGGCAATAGCGCAGGGCTGGTGGAGGAGTTTTAGGGAGAGGCTGGAGGCACGAACCTTCTCACCATCAGAGATACCTTCGGGATCAGGGCCATTCAGAGTTCCTAGACTAGGGTCATACTAGTCTTCCCTGGTCACCCTGCCCATAACTGCCATTCCCTCATTAGTATTCACTACACCGTGACACATATGTGGGCTGAAGTGCAATTGTGCTCCACACATTGGGCCTAATGTGCAGGGAGATCAGAATCCAGTGCTATTCCCACATGTCTGAATAGGTCCTACCAAAACAGAGATATGAGTCAGGAGGTCAGCTGTTACATATGCCAGCCAGGACTAGCACAGGTCAGAGTCAGAATCCTGCAGCATGCCTGGTCGTATTAAACCTGCAGGCAGGGCTGCAGCCAGTGGATTGGAAAAATTGCAGAGGAGAAGATAGTGGCAGAAGCCCGTTTCCCTGTCTTGTGTAGTGCTTTGGCCAGAGCCCCTCAAAAGAAAGAATGCCATGTGGGGACAGCTATCCCCCTCACAGCAAGTATCTATATAGGCATGAACCCCCCCGGCCCCTGTCATTTCTGGAAAAAATTAGGCTCTCTAATGTCATCACCTCAGAGTGTATGCAGGGACCTAAGTGTAACGCCTCTGAGGAGCAATGTTCCCAGGGCCGGGTGGCAACATTCTTCCAGAAGAAAGATTCATAGCCGAAGACCGGACTGGTGACAGGTGCTACATAAACTGGTCCACCTTACTGCATGACGATCTGCCTTCATGACTTTGCATCCTCTACTTTTGGGAGGTGGTTACTTTGTAAAGGTGAAGGGCAGCAAGGGGTGGTTTGCAGTAGGTGTAAGTCAGGTCGCCTACACAAAGGAGTTCCAAGACTGAACGCAGGAGGCTAACATCGAGAGGATAGAGCGTTGGCTGCAGGCCAGTCCTGATCTTGTTAGTCAGCTAGCATTAGAGAAACCCACAGGGGCTAGAGATCCTGAATAGCCTGTCAGTGTTGCCCAAATTCCTCACATGACTCATAGAGAGCGTGGCCATTCCCTAATTCCTCTGTCCTCTTTACAGTGGTGGCCATGATGGGGGGTGCTGGAGTCAGGTGGTGGGGGAGAATGTCCCTGGAGGAGCAGCCCTTGTGAACCCCAGAGACCACCTGGCAGTGGAATACAGTGTGGAACAGCCATGTCAATCACAGGCAGCATTCAAAATTTGGTAAAGTCTTTTTACTCTAATTAAAGGGAATTGCCCTAATAATGGCCTGTTTTTGGGTCACTGACCCATCCTTGAGTTAATCTGTTGGCCAGATAAGGACTGTTTGGAGTTCTGAGAATAGTAATCCCTGTATTTTTGGTAATTTTATTTTAGCTTATAAAGTTTAGCACCATTTGCATTTCCCCCTGCTGGATTAGCGGGACTGCAGCCTTTGAGCTACAACTCAAAGCCCATAATGGACTGTGCCCTTAATGGACTTTGCCCTATTATATTGATGGCCTGTATCTCATTTTAATGGAGTCTGCTGATCCTTCTGAGACTTTCTTACTTAAATTGTGTTTATATATGTGTCTTTTAGATGTATTATAGTTTGTGTTAAGTGCCTATTTTAACCCCTTTGTATATATATACATCCTTTGCCGTGTCCCTCCCCTTGATGTGAGCTCACATGCTGAGCTTGCATGATCCCCCACACATGTCAGCTGATATGATCAGCTGGGAAGTGTAGCTAACAGCATCAATCAGATCAGTCATTGAATCGCTGCCATTAAACCTTTGCATCGCGCTGTCAATCACTGACAGCCCGATTCAAAGCACCTTGGCAGGGATTACACCATTCCCCACCGTGATCGGAGGTCCTGTGATCTGATCACGAGACCTCCATCTGTTACCTCGACAGCACGAGGTCCTGTGATTACCTCGAATGCTGTCTGCAATCACTTCTTGTGGATGCACAGAGAGCGCCGTCATCCACATGAAGTGATGATTTTTGCTATGTAGAAATGTGCTGCAGCATGTGACTGCATAGCAGAAGCAATAAAACTGTGCAGCACTGAGGCACCCTAGGGTCCAGTGTAAAATAAAGAAAAAATTTCAAAAATGTTTTTGAAAAATATGAAAAATGAAAACATAAAAGCTCAAATCTCCCTCCTTTCGCTCTACTGAAAATAAAACTATTACAAATATAAAAAATACACATATTTTGCACTGCCACATTCAGAAATGCCCGATCTATCAAAATATAATATCAATTAATCAGATCGGTAAATTGCAAAAAAAGTCCAATCGACAAAATTACGTTTTTTTAGTTGCAGCAACATTGGAATAAAATGCAATAACAGTTGATCAAAACATTGCATCTACCCAATAATGTTATCTTTAGAAATATCAGTTCAAGACGCAAAAAATAAGCCCTCCCATAGCCCCAGATTGCAACAAATGAGAACACTACAAGTCTTGGAAAATTGCGCAAAAGTGCAATTCTTTTTCTTTAAAAACTTCTGAATTTTTTTCACCACTTAGGAAAAAAGTAAAAGTAAACATGTT
The DNA here is from genome assembly GCA_033576535.1 of Allobates femoralis. Taxonomy (NCBI): domain Eukaryota; kingdom Metazoa; phylum Chordata; class Amphibia; order Anura; family Aromobatidae; genus Allobates; species Allobates femoralis. Next base: position 57,997,892 of record JARQOC010000007.1, read on the forward strand.
TTGTACAAACTAGTAGCAACCTAAGACATCATACTGACACATCAGTTTTACCATATACGGTAATAAACATGGTGAATAAAAACTCCCAAAAATAAGCGTAATTGCACTTTTTTTGCAATTTCACCACACTTGAAATTTTTTTCCACGTTTCAGACTTATCTGCCTTTATCTGCATTTGCCCTTCTGGCGCCGTGGTAGTGGTTCAAAAAATGTTCAGGTACTGTTGCACTAAATGTGGTCTTGCTTTAATATATTTAGGAGGCCATAAGGCACAACATATATAAAAAACATTGAATAGGACCACCATATTTGAGATTGCTGTGAAGTGACAGGGTGGCTCAAAGAATTGGTCAATTATTTGCTAAATATCTCAATTTTAAAGTACAGTTAGAAATAATATGTGCATATGCACTTTTTGTACAGCATGCTGACCATATGCAGCGCTGGCTTCTCAGCTTTTGTATTTGTTATTGGTTTGTGGTTGACTGACACATTTTGCCGTGAGCAGTTTGTTCAGTTTGCCATTCTCTCTGTCTTTGATGTGACTGACCTAGGCTGTTGTTCACAAACAGCAGCCCCACCCTTCCTATAGGCTCTATTTCATTTCATGCACGTATATCTGGGCCTGCTTTGCCCTCATTTATGGTCTGCTGGTTTGGCAGTGTGGGGGTCAGATCTGATAATGCCTGGATGTTTGTAGCATTTGATACACATGTTTAGGCCTGGTCTGCCTTTATCTGCTATTGCCCTTCTGGCACCGTGGGAGTGGTACAGAAATGTTCAGGTGTGTGTTGCATTAAGTGTGATCATGCTTTTGAGGGCGTGGCCTGGCCATGGAGAGGAGAGGAATCTAAGTCTGAAGCTCCTGCTCCTCATGCCAGGAAAAGTCTCAATACCCGCCGCAACAGTGACCGCACTGCCTTCTATGCCGGCTACCAAGCCCAGCACCCACCCGGGCCCCCCGGTGACTGGTGCCTCAAGCATCCAGCGCTTCCTAAGAAGCACTGATAAAAGAGGGACCCTGTGCACCACCAGCAAGATGGCGGACCACGTGGGGCAGAGCAGCAGACTGGGGCTGGAGCGAGAGAGAGCCCGACAGCAGAAGGGAGGAGATGAGTGAGGAGCCATTGAGGAAAGCGGGACTGCCCCCAGAACACAGCCGCACAGCTTCCACCCACTGATGCTAGCCCGCACAACAAAGCCGTCGCCCTGGCAACGCAGCCACACACGCCGGAAGCCGCAGGAGATAACTGCGGCTCCCGGACCGATGAGCATGCCGCTCATCCGCCCCCACACTACCCGGACATCGTTGAGGAAATGCAGCTTCACACTCCAAGAGGCCACAGGAGAACGCTCCAGCCCCCAGAGGGTCTACCAGGCTGCACATCCAGCACTGCGCACCACAAGACCGACAGGAGGCACAGCAGCAGAGGAAGGTAATAGGCGAGGGGAGGAAGACCGGCCACACAGGACTTTCACCCCACAGTGCCCCGATCCCACAGCAAGAGTGGTGGAACCCTGCAGCCTCCAGCACCCAGACCCTAGGGGTGCTCACATCCAGCCACAAAGGCTCCAAGACCCCCAGGGCCACCCAGGGCCTAATAACAGCCAGGTCCCACCACACACTGAATGGCCCAACACTGGTCCCCCCACAAGCCCAGCTGCTGACAACCCGATCCACATGAAACCCTCTCAGGCCCTCCCCACGACTCAGGCTGCTGACGGGGGGGGGGTTTGGAACGACTTAAGATCCTGCATCCACTCCATCCCTACCAGAGAGGAGATGGAGGGCTTCCTCATCAGGATGGAGTCCTCATTCAGGGCAGAGGCAGCAGCAATAAGGGGCGAGTACCAGTAGCTGGCCAGGAGTGTCGTCTCCACTGAAACCACCATAGCAGAACTAACCAGTCGCCTGAATTCCCTAGAGCAACAGGTCTCCCTCCAAAGGTCTACATCTGACCACCTAATGGATCTAATAGAGGACCTAGAGAAACCGTGATAGACTTAACAATGTCAGAGTACATGGTCTGCCAGAATCCATCCCTACCAGAGACCTAGACGCCACACTCCGGGGTTCCTCAACTCTATCCGCAACATGCCCGAAAATATTCCCTAGAATTCGATAGGGCACACAGATCCCTGGGCCCACCCCCGACCAGACGGCGCTAGACCCAGGGACATTATCTGCAAAGTCCATAGCTTCAGAGCCAAAGAGGAAATACTAGCAAGGGCACGGAACTGAGACCCCCTACTGTTCCAAGGCAACCCAATCCAACTAATGCAAGACCTAACTCGACGCACACTCCAAAAACGCAGAGCTCTCAGACCACTATTAGAGGTGCTTCGCAGAGGGGACATGCCATACTCATGGGGCTTCCTTTTCCGCCTCCAGGTCCACAGGGATGACCAATTATTCTCTGTTTCCCACCAAAGGGACATCCCAGCGTTCCTGGAAGGCCTAAGAATCCCGGCACCCAGGATCCACATCACAGAGTGGCCCGGCATGCCGGGAAGTGGAACCGAAACCCAAACCCCCAGAGAGCAAGGATTTTGGCGCCAGCAAGAGGGGGAAAACACAAGGGGCCAGAGGAACCCCAACACCACCAGCAAACGTGGACCCCTACATACCCCCCAACCAAGGGTGGAATGAAACTCTGCGCCTTACAGTGGCACACCTCCACCAGCATCTCAGAGGCCAATGGTACACTAATGCCCCCCCAACTTATCCTCTGAGCTACCTCTCATTTTGTCAACCAATGTCATCTATCTCTCTCCTAATTTTACATACATGAGATATCGCAAAATTGTACAACAATTGCAGTCACTGTTGTTAACTAATTATTGCATAATTACTACAAATTGAGGCTCTGGTGTGGGGAGCCTCCACTCCAATAGGAAAGGCATCAACCCCAAAGGAGAGCCGCACGCTGCAGGCAGGTGCGGCAATCATAATACAGACCTCAAACACAACACCAACTCCAAGCCTGGAGTTGACCTTCTTGTCCACGAAACATAACAGTTTCACCACCTCCCCCCTCCTTAACCTGACCACATTTCCCACCTCTCCTCTACTCGCCCCCTCAACCCCCCTACCCCCATAGCACAACCATCCCCCCCACCCCCAACAGCTCAGCCACGACACAACGCATGGCCCTGACCCACCCCACAAGCCTTCATCCACTGCGCGACCAAGGTGACGACCGACAGCATGGCCACCCTGAGAGTTGGGTCTCTCAATGCGAGATGCTTCAACACCCCCCAAAAACTCTCCCAGATCCTCTATGAAACAGACCCAGATAGTACTACTCCAAGAGAGGCATTTTAAACACAGGTTTTTACCCATCCTAAATTAGGCTGTGGTCACAGTTGCCATGCGTTTTTTTAAGTGATTTAACAAAACTCATGCTTTTTTTCATGTCAGCATGAGTTTTGTAAGGTGTGTGATGGCTCCCTGCGTTTTTGGGTGCGTTTTTGAATCTGCACCAAAAAATAGTGCTTGTAGTATTTTTTTGAGCGTTTTGAAAAACGCATGCGTTTTTATAGACAACGCATGCGTTTTTATAACATGGGTTCCTATGGAAAACGCATGCAAAAACGCATGTACAGTTAGTACCTTTTAGTGCCATTCAAAAACGCATGCGTTTCCCATAGGAGCCCATGTTAAAAAAAACGCATGCGTTTTCCCGGAAACGCATGCGTTTTTTTAACATGGGCTCCTATGGGAAACGCATGCGTTTTTGAATGGCACTAAAAGGTACTAACTGTACATGCGTTTTTGCATGCGTTTTCCATAGGAACCCATGTTATAAAAACGCATGCGTTTTCTATAAAAACGCATGCGTTTTTTACAAAAACGCATGCGTTTTTGGATATGCTCCAAAAACGTATGGGACAGTCACACATGCTTTTTGGCTATTAGGGCATGCGTTTTTTAACATGGGGGCCTATGGGTGCGTTTTTTACATGCGTTTTTGAAAACGCAGGTCTCCAAAATGCATGTGAAAAATGGTACTGTGACCACAGCCTAACACATACTTTCCGATATGGATACACAGCACTAACCCTGAATCCAGATCAAGGGGAGTATCAATCGCGATCCACAAAAATCTGACACACTCGACTCACAAACCGATGCAGGGGTTATACATGTTCCTAAAACTATGAGTCTCCAACACTACTTTAACTGTGGCTAACTGGTACCTACAGAGACCAAACCAAAGTCGGGAGAACCCTCCTAACCAGCCTCGCTGACTTCGCTGAGTGGACGTCAATAATTGGTGGAGACTTCAACTTCACAATGGACCCCACCTGTGACTCCACATCTGGGAAGGCACGATCCCAGACAGACAGTTGAAGGCCTTCAGTAGGCTCCTCCACATGCTCCAGCTCGTAGACGTATGGCGGACCCTCAACCCCCTGGATAGAGACTACACCTTCTATTCACATGTCCACAGCTCCTACAACCATATAGACCTATTCCTGGTGAGTCACAAGGCTCTATCTTGGGAACCATCCACCACTATCGGTAACCTATACCTATCAGACCACGCCCCGGTGTTCCTTTCTCTAACCCTACCAGAAACAACCCAGGAACCATGGACCTGGAGACTGAATGACAACCTCCTGAAAGACAACGTATGCCTGACAGAACTAAAAATTGAGACATTCACCCAGGTCCCCTACTCAGACCCCACTCCCCATCCCCACAAATGGGAGGTCCTGAAGTGCAGCTTGAGGGGAACCCTAATAAAACACGGAGCCAGACTCAAAAGGCTCCGGTCCGAAGCGATCACAGACCTCCTCTCCCAAATCCAAAGACTAGATACGAAACACAAACAGATGCTGGACTGAGATGTCCTAGCCGAGCTTGTTCTGAAACGGCAAGAGCTCAAAGCACTCCTGAACCAGAAACACCCAAGACAGATAGAGAGGTTGAAGTGTTACTTCTACAGGGTCACAAATAAATGTTGCTGACCATTAGCCCGCCTACTACACCCAAGGTCAAATCACACCTATATCCCCAAGATTAGGTCATCGGACGGCAAAGACACATACAACCCATCTGAGATACAAGGAGTATTCAGATCCTACTACAAAGCCTTGTATAAACACAAAGGCCGCTTCGCGGATTGCCACCCGTAGAGCTACTCAGAAAAACACAGGAATTCATCACCTCCTCAGCAGCCCCCCCTAGGGACAGTAGATGTTGAGGCCCTGGAAGCTGAGATCTCGGAGCAAGAGATTCTGACAGCTATAAACAACACCTTGTCGTCTAAATGCCCAGGACCCCACCGGATTACCCCAATCTTCTACAAAACCCTCCAAACACACTTATTGCCCAAGATGCAGGTTACATTTAACTCAATCACGGATGAAGAAAACTTCCCCCCACAATTCCTAGAGGCTCACATAAGTATCTTACCCAAACCGGGGAAAGACCCAATCTTACCTACCAACTACAGACCCATCTCCCTGCTAAACATCGACATAAAGCTATACTCAATGATCCTGGCAGACAGGCTGGCTCCCCTCCTCCCCTCGACCAGGTGGGCTTTGTCAATGGACGCGAAGCCAGGGACAACACCATTAAGACTTTGCTCCTCATAAGCAAGGCGAAACAACAAAATGTCCCACTCAGAATATTATCAATCGATGCTGAGAAGGCCTTTGACAGGGTCCATTGGGGCTTCATGAAGGAGGCGCTGACCCAGATAAGACTTGGCCCCAACTTCCTTCACAAACTCTTCTCCCTCTACTCCGCACCATCAGCCAGGGTCCGAGTTAATGGCACCCTTTCCGCCCCGTTCAACTTCGGTAACGGGACTAAGCAGGGTTGCCCACTATCCCCCCTCCTCTTTGTGGTCATCATAGAATACCTAGCCAATGCCATCAGAGGAAACAGAGACATCCATGGACTTCAAACCAACTCGTACCATCACAAAACAGCCCTATACGCCGACGACCTACTTCTCTACATTCCCCAGTCACGGATCTCGATCTCATCTATCTTCCGAGAGCTCAAAATTTTCAGCTCCTTGAGCAACTTTAAAATAAATTTATCCAAGTTGGAGGCATTAAATATCTCCCTAACCACTAAGTATCAGAAAGACTGGAGTGCTTTGAAACAAGATATCTTCAGTTTTATTTTCCGACGCGTTTCGGAGCCAACACCCAGCTCCTTCCTCAGGTCATTCCCTGAGGAAGGAGGTGGGTGTTAGCTCCGAAACGCGTCGGAAAATAAAACTGAAGATATCTTGTTTCAAAGCACTCCAGTGTTTGATACTTATTGGAGCAGCGGCGCGGACCGAAAGACACTTGGTCCCGGATAGAGTTTCACCCCCACGATTGCGGAAGTGCGGTCCCGGCTGCGGCTGCTGTGTTTGAGCGATCAAGCTGGTTGTGGGCTTCACAACTGAATCAGGTGAGCAGTTTTCACACTGTATGGGATTTGATTCCTATTTAGGATAAGACCCTATGCGCATTCTCATTTTATAGATATACCTAACCACTTAGGAAGTCTGTTCCCTCAAAACAAGTTTTCCCTTTAAATGGAAAGCTGAAGCAATTAGATACTTAGGGGTACATATTCCCTCCGAATTGTCAAAATTAGGCTAGGGTCACACTTGCAGATATTACTAGCGTTTTAGGAGACTTGCATTTTCTGAAAACGCATGCAAAAACGCACCCATAGGCCCCCATGCAAAAAACGCATGCCCCAATAGCAAAAACGCATGTCTGAATGGACAATGCGTTTTGGGGTGCGTTTTTGGCTCAGCACCAAAAAAATACTGCATGATGCAGTATTTTTTGAAAAATGCACCCAAAAATGCAGCATGCAGTAGTTTTTGGTGTTTTTTTAAAAACGCCTGCGTTTTTTTAACATGGGGCCCTATGGGAAACGCATACGTTTTTAAATGGTACTAAATAGTACTTAAGTTTTTGCATGCATTTTTACATGCGTTTTTGCATGTGTTTCAAGGGTCCCCCACACCAAACAGCAAAAGCGCTTGCAAAAACGCAGGCTGCCAAAAAAACACCTTAAAAAACGCATGGCAAGTGTGACCCTAGCCTTATATTTGCTCAACCACCAACCTCTCCTCACCCTACTGGAGACACAACTAGCCGCATACCGCACACTTCAACTATCCTGGCTGGGGAGGATAAACGTGGTACGGATGGACATCCTTCTCCGACTCCTATACACCTAACAGACCGTCCCCATACTACCCTGCAGAGACTTCTTTTCCAAACTCTGATCTCTGATAGGGAAGTTTGTTTGGAAAGGGGAAAGACCCAAGGTACACAGGAAGATCTTATCAGACCCCACCGAAGGTGGACTGGGGCTACCGGACCCACACAGATACTTTATAGCAACATCCCTAGTCCGGCTGATCGACTGGCATTACAGACCCCACTCCAAACTCTGGGTGACTCTAGAACAGGAAGGGGTGAAGGTCCCCTATGGTATCTCCCATGGGTACTCCCACTAGACCCCCAACAGACAGACACAAACCACAACCTCACTAAAGACACCCTACGAATATGGGAATCTCACACTAATGGGTCCCCAGGGAGGGGGACGCTGAGCCCGCTTTCGCCCATCTTCTCAAATCTGACCTTCCAACCAGAGATGCACAGACACACATTCCTGCACTGGATGGACATGGAAGACATCTGCATAGGGCAGATACTACAAAACGGAAAACTACCCTCATTCGAATCTATGCCGCAAAGCCCAACCCCTAAGCCACTACAGTGGCTCGAATACCTCCACCTACAATCATACCTATTCACGGCGGAACAGATAGGCGGGATCCGACATCTCCCCTCACCCATGAAGGATCTGTTCACTCGCGACTCTCCTCCCCCCATGCAATATCCGAGATCCAATGGGTTATCACAGGGGAGGGAATGACCGGCGAGCAAACTTTCCAACTAGCCTGGGAGAAGGAACTAGGTAGAGAGTTCTCCAGGGCTGAATGGAAAAAAAGCTTCCTACTTACCCATAATATGGCGAACACATGCGCAGCCCAAGAAAAAAATTACAAAATACTATATAGATGGTATCGCTGCCCAGACAGGCTCCATGTAATTTTCCCTTCGGTCTTGAAAACTTGTTGGCGCTGCGGAACAGAGGAAGGAACCATGCTCCACATCTGGTGGAATTGCTCAGCAATTAGGGGTTTTTGGGAAGGGGTGTTCCGAAACTACAACCTAATCACGGGCAAAGAGTGGTCGGCGACCCTGAAATGGCCTTGCTGTCGGTCTACCCCGGTCGATGAAAAATATCAAAAAAGAAATCCTGTGCTTCTGCTTGTCAGCCGCCCGATCCGTCATCCCACGCTAATGGAAATCACCTGAAAAACCCCCCATAGCGGACAGATGCACAGAAATGCTCGACATTTGCCAGATGGCGGAGCTGGTGGCTGAGGGCACAGGGTCAATGGACAGATACAATACCACCTGGATGGAGTGGATCATGTTCAGAAATTCCCCAATCTTCACAAAACGTTTCCTACAGGAGTACTGAACCAGCGCCCAGACACAAGGCCTATAGAACACAGAGGTCGATCAATCTGCAGGCCTCTGGCCTAAAGGTGTGAGGTATGGAAATGCAAGACGCTGGACAAACTCCTGTAGTACAGGACTGGTTAAGTGCAGTCCTTGAGAGCTATAAACTTTGCATCTCTTCAGGACTTCTTTAGCATTGCACAAGGTGCTGAAATCATCACCTTTGCAGGTGATTAAATTACCACCTGTGCAATGATAAGTATATCCTGAAAACCTGAACTGTTTGCAGCCATTAAAGACTGTAATTTCCCATCCCTGCTCTAGAAGTCTCTATGGAGGTAGCCAGGGGGCAAGACTAATCCTCGAGCCCTTCCGCCACAACTGTGGCTCTCCCTGGATCCTCTTGGTCCTGTGTCCACAGTGCATTGTTTAAAGGGAACCTTTCACCCCTCCAGGGCCTATTAACCTAAAAGTGCCACCTTCAGCAGTGCCTATGCTGTATTTTGTGAAGGTGGCTATAATCCCCCTACTAGAGATGAGCAGTGATCGATTCGAATTGCTCGCCAATTTCAAATTTGAGCTGTTTTGGGCGGTATTCGAGTCATTCGACGATTTCGAACAAGTTGCTTGAAATTCGGCAGTTCTAGGTTATGTTTGATAACACTTCGATCACCAAACGCTTAACCCTAACACTAACCCTAACCCTAGCCCTAATACTGTAAATGAATGTTAATATCCAGTTTCTGTGTATAGTGTGCAGGAGGGGCTGTACCAGTGCTGCTGCAATAATATCTATCTCCATTTTTTTTCTCCTAACTGCAGATACAGTGGGGCGGTTCAGGCTTCCAGCCAATCACAGTCCCACAAAGTGCATTTTTTCACACAAGCAAGGTCAGGCATCATTGGCTGTGTAAGTCACATGTCATAGCCCTATAAGACCCGGCCATTTTCCCCATCGCCACCATTTGCTCATTGCTGCAGCTCTGTGTCAGACGGCACCGCTGCTGCTGTGGGCGCTATACCGTGAAAACTGTCAATTCTGTTCTTATTCATCTAGTGAGCGAATACAAAGTTAGGCTAGGGTCACACATAAGCCCTTGGTCCGTTTTTGGCTTCATTTTTGTCATTTTTTTTTTCTAAGTCCAAAAACTTACAGAAAAACGGATTGGATGTAATAAACACCCTGTCCGTTTTTTTCTGGACCTCAAAACATTGCTCTGTCCGTTTTTGAGCCAAAAACGTTGCTAGCAACGTTTTTGGCATCAGTTAAAAAACGCATGCGTTTTTTTAACATGTGGCCCTATGGGAAACGCATGCGTTAACGCATGGCACATATAGGCACCATGCGTTAACGAATATGCGTTTTTTAATGAAAAAATGACTAAGTCCAAAAACGTTCAGAGGTGCAATGAGGCTCAAAAAGCACCCCCAAAAAAACGGATTGGTCATGGAAATCACTTCCAAAAACGGATTTCTATGTGTGACCCCAGCCTTAGATAGATAGGTTTAGGGAGTAGGGACTGGACAGAGGGTGCAAATTTTTGGAATATCAGCCCTTTTGAGGGCTGCTTCATAGAAGTAGGGATTAGAGAGTAGGGAGTAGTAGTGTATCAGCCCTTTTCAGGGCTACTTCATAGAAGTAGGGACTAGTTTTAATTTCAGCCCTTTTTAGGGCTAGGTTAGAGCAGTCCCTATTAGTTTTTGCCAGGCAGGTGTGTGCCAGTGCGGTGCAAGTGTTTTTCACAGCATCTGGCCACATCTACTGTAGCTCTTTGAATCCTTTAGGACAGGTAGTGTAGCAATGCTGTGAAGAAAGCTACACCACCTGTCTTAAGTAGGCGTTTTTCTTGCTGGAGCTAGTCCAGGCAATTTGTTCCGGCTAGTAGCACTGTCCCACACTGGTGTAGCCCACTTGTGAAAGAAGCTACACTGCCTGTGTAGTTCCTACTAATTTTTAACTGCACCTAGCACAGGTGTCAGCTTTTGGCTAGTAGCAATGTAAACAAAACCATTACTGTAGGCCACTTGTAATACAATCAAGTACACCTTCAGTGTAGTTCCTTCTACGGTACAAATTTTTAACTGCACCTAGCAAACGTGTCAGTTTTTGCCTAGTAGCTGTGTCTACTAGTGATGAGCGAGCACTAAAACGCTCGGGTGCTCGATGCTCGGAGGAAGGGGGGGAGGGCTGTTAGGGGTCGCTGCTCCGGCCCTTTCGGGGTCTCCTCGGTCGGGCTCGGATGCAACTAGGAAAGTGTGTCCGAGCCCTTAGGCTATGGGTTGAACTAGATGGACTTAAAGTCTTCCTTCAACCTTAAAAACTATGTTATTATGTTACTATGAGATGCTTGGGTGCTCGACTGCTCATTTCCGGCATTCACATCCCGCAGCTCAACAACTTGCTTCACTCCAGAAGTCTTTCGGCTTGCCTGAAATGCGATGTGCCGACACACTGGAATTCTACTCTGCACATGTTGCAGCGACTGTGGCAGCACCGCAGAACCCTGGTGCAATATGTTATGACGTATAGCCTGGGTCAACGAGATCCAGAGGTGGGGCAGATCATACTGCAGGAGTGGTCTCAGATTAAGGACCTATGCACCCTTCTGCAGAGTTTTGAGATGTTTAATGCTGACGATGCCATTATTAGCATGACTATTCCGGTCATCTACATGCTGGAGCATACGCTAACCAATATTCGGAGTCAGGTGGTGGGACAAGAGGAGGTGGAGGAAGTATAGGAGGAGTCCTATGTGGAAGGGATGGCAACATCTCCAAGATCCTCATGGTCGGCAGCACCAATACGGCAGGCATGGGAGGGTAGTGGAGACGGATTAATGAGGGTACATGGTAGCAACCAAACTCTTGAGGAAGTGCAGGAGCCCAGGAAGAAATGGAGAACGAACTGGCGATGGGTATGGAAGAGTCAGCAGATGAGGGAGACTTGATGACATTTATGTTGTGCGAGGTTGGGGGAGAGGGCAGAGGAAGCAAGCATGATTCTCACCTCCCCACCACCATCTCAACAAGAACTTGGTTCTCCTGGATACGCAAGAGAAATGAGCGCCTTCTTCCTGCACTACCTGCAACATGACCCTCGGATTGTCCGAATTAGAAGCAAAGCTGACTACTGGGTTGCCACTCTCTTTGATCCCCAGTACAAGACAAAATTTGCCGAAATAATTCCTGCCATACAAAGGGACGCACACATGCAGGAGTATTAGCAGAAGCTGATACATAATCTCAGATCGGGTTTTCCGCAAAACACCAGTGGTACACAGAGTGAATCTCACAGTTCTAACTTGGCAACCTTGGGACTGTCGAGTCATCATCACTCACACCGTACCAGTTACACCGTATCTGGTGTTGGTAACAGAAATTTTGTGGCCTCGTTTCACAATTTTTTTTGACCATCATTTGCAAGGCCTGAAGACACGAGAAGTCTGACACATAGTCAATGCCTGGAGCAGATGGTACACGAGTATCTCCAACTTAACATTGATGCCATGACCGGGGAACTGGAGCCTTGCTCATTTTGGGCTTCCAATCTGAAAAACGGCCTGAGCTCGCCACTCACGCCTTGGAGATCTTGTTGTGCACCGCAGCCAGCATTCTCTCGGAACGTGTCTTCAGTGCTGCTGGTGGTGTGCTGACTAGGGTTGAGCGAGTATACTCGGAACTCACCGAATAGTAGTGGTATTCGGGTACTCGCTACTCTCCGAGTATCTTATGATTACTCGGGAGTAGCGAGTAGTCCATTCACTTTCGCAGTGTATCTATAGATACACTGCGAAAGTACCATAAAAGTGAATAAAAGTTGTTAAAAATAATAAAATTAGGGTGAGTATGTAATTTTATTATTTTTAACAACTTTTATTCACTTTTAGGGTACTTTCGCAGTGTATTGATAGATACACTGCGCAAGTAATCGTACTTGCTGTACTCGCAATGAGTACCGAGTACCGGCACCTACTCGTTGCGATTATAGCGAGTCCGAATATTGCGGTACTCGCTCATCCCTAGTGCTGACAAAAAAGCGCACGCGTCTGTCCACCCAGAATATGGAGAGACTAAAGTTCATAAAGATGAACAAGGCATGGATCCGCAAGGACTTTTCCACCCCTGTGTCATCCTGGGGAGAATAAAGCCTTGTGGATTTTTGACTAAAAGTCAACATTTTAAGTTTGCAACTGTGGGGCAATTGATGCCCCTGAAGTGGTGCCTGTGCCCAAATTTTGGGAAAAAATGGAGACTCTTCTTGTAGTCCCCTAAATGTGACACAATACTCCTTGTCTGCACAAGGCCTTACAGATACTGAGGAAAAATATAAACAAATACTCATCACCTGCACAAGGCAGTACAGATACTGAGGAATAACATCACCAAATACTCATCACCTGCACAAGGTAGTACAGATACTGGGGAATAACATCACCAAATACTCAGCATCTGCGCAAGGCCTTCCAGATACTGAGGAAAAAGCCTCAACAAATACTCATCGTCTGCATGTGGCCTTACAGATACTGAAGTAAAACTCCCCAAAGACTCATCGTCTGCACAAGGCTTTACAGATACTGAGCTAAAACTCAATAAATACTCATCACATGCACATGGCCTTAGAGATACTGATGTAATACTTACCAAATACTCATCTTCTGAACGTGGCCTTACAGATACTGAACTAAAACTCAACAAATACTCATCGCCTGCACGAGGTCTTACAGATATTGAAGTAAAACTCACCAAATACTCATCATCTGAACGTGGCCTTACAGATACTGAAATAAAAATCATCAAATACTTATCTTCTGAACGTGGCCTTACAGATACTAAACTAAAACTCAACAAATACTCATCGCCTGCACCAGGCCTTACAGATACTGAAGTAAAAAGCACAAAATAATCATCGTCTGAACATGCCTTACAGATAGTGAGGTAAAAAACTCACCAAATGATCATCGTATGCACCAGGCCTTACAAATACTGAAGTTAAACTCACCAAATACTCATCGTGTGCATGATGTCTTACAAATACTGCAGTAAAAACTGATTATGGAAGGGCATGACATGCCTATATCTGTGCCTCCTCCACCTTTTACTCATCTATCGCTTTTCTTTTTGCATTTTTATATGTACTTGTCACTTTTCCATGTGTTTGTTTCTTCTGAGTAGTTTGTCACCTTTTGGACACCTTAGAAGGTGTTTTCTATGTGTTTGTATGTGTTTGTGTTCGCCTGCCATTGTTTTCAATGGTATTCGACGGTGTTCGATGGTGTTCGACTAACATTCGACAGTGTTCGACTAACATTCGATGAACAACCCCCCAATTCAACGGATCAAATTCGAACACTAGGGTGGTGGCTCATCTCTACCCCCTACCCCCCCAGGGACACCTAAATAAAGACTGCATGTTAATTCTTACTTCAGGTCCGGGAAGTATGCTCGCTTTGCTGAACCTGAACGCCTCACTGGTCATTCTCCTCCTTCTCTTTCCACCAAGACCCTTCTAATTTCTCTCTTCCTAGGGATGTCATCGGCGCCTGAGCAGATCTCTCAGTTCTTGGGCATGCTCAGTGAGCTTTGCCCGAGAACTGAAGTCACATGATTTGGGAACATATAACACAGGCACCAGATCCCTCCATGTGTTGTCTTATGCTGCATGCAGACTGTGCGGATTGGGAATCTGGTGCCTGCGCAAACAGCATGACTCTGCCTCCATTACCTTCGGTCGAGGAGACACCCAACCTGTTCCATTGGGTAGTAGGGAAGAAAGAGGAGGAGGGAACAGGTGCAGTCATGCTGTTTGCACAGGTGCCAGATTCCCAGCCCTGTAGTCTGCATGTAGCATAAGACAACACAGGGCTCTGGTGCCTGCATTATACGCAGACGTAATGTTCCAAAACCGTGTGACCTCAGTTCTTGGCACAGCTCTCAGAGCATGCCCGAGAACTGAGGGATCTGCGCAGACGCCGACGATGTCACTAGGGAGAGAAAAAAGGAGAGTTCTGGAGGAAAGAGGAGGACGAGAATGACCAGCAAGGCGTTCAGTTCCAGTGATGGAAGCATACCACCCAGACCAAAAGAAAGTATGAACATACAGGGCAGGAAATTTTATAAAGTCTTTATTTATGTGTCCCAGGGGGTATGGGGATTAGAGCCACTTTCAAAAAATGCATCATATGAGCTGCTGAAGGTGGCACTTTTAGTTTAATAGGCCCTGGGACTGGGTGACAGGTTCCCTTTAATGCTTTTAAAGAGATTTTCAGAATCTGGATCAAAATTTGCAGATCTATTCTGAGCCTAGCAAAGTCTATGAGAGTTCCGAGGAGGAGTTATGTCCACATTGCTTTTTTTTCCTTGCAGATTTGTTGCAAATTTCTATTTTCTGCCCCAAAATCTGTACAAAATTTGCAAGGGGAAAAGTAACATTGGAACAGCACTTCTCAACTCTCATAAACTTTTGTCATCAATAGTGTTTATTAGAATGAATTAATAATAGACACAAAGTAAACAGCAAATAACCTGCCAACCTGCAGGTAAAAGAATATTGATACTATATTCATAAAACATAGGGGCAGGGAGAAATATAGGGAAGGGGGGAGGGAAAGTTGGGGAAAGAATATGGATGAGTCAAGAGTGGGTGATTAGAAAGAGAAGGTAGAGTGAGAGTAAGGTGTGTAGTCTAAGGATAGGTAGAATAGGAAAAGAAAGCAAAAGAGAATTGGTAGAAGTCAGAGAGTAGTATCTAGATGATTCATGAGGGACACATTCTGCGGTGGTAGACTAACTGCCGCGGGATGGGAAGCCCAGCATGCCCAGGCCTCACGTACGTAACGTCTGGTGGGGGTGTCTAGAGCCAGAAAGTATTCATGGGTGAATATGGAGTTAAGTTTGTTGGTGAGGTCTTTAAAAGCTGGGGGTGAGACTGCTCTCCAGTTAGCCGCAATGCAAAGTCTCG
Organism: Allobates femoralis; assembly: GCA_033576535.1. Lineage (NCBI taxonomy): Eukaryota > Metazoa > Chordata > Amphibia > Anura > Aromobatidae > Allobates > Allobates femoralis. The sequence goes on from JARQOC010000007.1 coordinate 58,013,361, forward strand.
CTGCAATCAAGGTATATGACATAATGAGTGTAGGTATTGGCGTGAACCCCTCCAAGCCTCCAGTAGAGTTAGCTCGGGTGAGAGCGGAATTTTTGTTTCTGTAAGTGTCGCCAAGAGACCCTCAACCAAGACCCAGAACTGCCGTATCCTGGGACAGGACCACCAGATGTGGGACAGAGAGCCCTTCTGACCATATAAGCTCCAGCGTAATGGAGATGTCTCTGGGCTCATTCTAGAAAGCCTGACTGGTGTCATGTACAATCTTAAGTGGAGCTTTTTAAGTTGTTTAATGTGATTTATACATTTTGTGGCCAGTAGAGTGTATCGAATTGCTCCCTCCCATTCATCTGGGGTTGCAGAGAAACCCAGTTCACTCTCCCACCTCTCCCGACCGAGAAGACCCGAGGAAACATTATGATCTATAAAACCATTATATAACACTGGGGAACAATTTGAAAAAAAATTCTGTTGAATTAGGTTTTTGAGATGATTTACACTAAAATTGGCATGCTGATTCCAAAAATGTAGTCAGTTTTTTTTCTAGCACGTCAAGTTTTTCCTCTACAACTTACCGTATATACTCGTGTATAAGCCGACCCGTGTATAAGCCGACCCCCCTACTTTTGCCCCCAAAATCTGGGAAAACCTATTGACTCGTGTATAAGCCGAGGGTGGACCCCAGCACAGGTATACAGCCCCCAGCAGTGTGGTATACAGGCCCCCGCAGTGGTATACAGGCCTCCCCAGTGGTAGTATACAGTCCCCAGAAGTGTGGTATACAGCAGCCTCCCCAGTGGTACATACAGGCCCCAGCAGTGTTACAGCAGCCTCCCCAGTGGTATATACAGCAGCAGCCCCAGTGGTAGTATACAGCAGCCCCAGAGATATATACAGCAGCCCCAGAGGTATATACAGCAGCCTCCCCAGTGGGATATACAGCAGCAGCCCCAGTGGTAGTATACAGCAGCCCCAGAGATATATACAGCAGTCCCAGTGGTAGTATGCAGAAGCCCCAGAGGTATATACAGCAGCCCCAGTAGTAGTATACAGCAGCCTCAGTGGTATATACAGCAGCAGCCCCAGTAGTAGTATACAGAAGCCCCAGTGGTAGTATACAGCAGCCCCAGTAGTAGTATACAGCAGCCCCAGTGGTAGTATACAGCAGCCCCAGAGATATATACAGCAGCCCCAGTGGTAGTATACAGCAGCCCCAGAGGTATATACAGCAGCCCCAGTGGTAGTATACAGCAGCCCCAGAGGTAGTATACAGCAGCCCCAGTAGTAGTATACAGCAGCCTCAGTGGTATATACAGCAGCAGCCCCAGTAGTAGTATACAGAAGCCCCAGTGGTAGTATACAGCAGCAGCCCCAGGGGGTATATACAGCAGCAGCCCCAGGGGGTATATACAGCAGCAGCCCCAGGGGGTATATACAGCAGCAGCCCCAGGGGGTATATACAGCAGCAGCCCCAGGGGGTATATACAGCAGCAGCCCCAGGGGTATACAGACCCCCCCCATTAGTATACAGGGGCCCCAGCTGTATACAGCAGCCCCAGCTGTATACAGCCCCCCCGTGGTATCCAGGGCCCCCCTTGCTGCACCTGTAAAGGAAGATGTCAGTATACTTATCGCTGCCGCCGCCGCTCCACTGCTCGGTCACCGCGCTGCTCCGGGTCTTCATGCTTCCTGTTCCTTCTCCGGCGCTCGAACAATGACGTAATTTCCTGAGCGCCGGAGAAGGAACAGGAAGCATGAAGACCCAGAGCAGCACGGTGACCGAGCAGCGGAGCGGCGGCGGCAGCGATAAGTATACTGACATCTTCCTTTACAGGTGCAGCAAGGGGGGCCCTGGATACCACGGGGGGCTGTATACAGCTGGGGCTCCACTATGGTCATGACATTCTGCTGTAGACTTCCAATGTTGTGGAATTACCGTATATACCCGTGTATAAGCCGAGGGGGGACTTTTCAGCACATTTTATGTGCTGAAAAACTCGGCTTATACACGAGTATATACGGTACCTGCCAGAGAAGCACAATTGCACTGATATCTGTAATAAGACTTGTTATCTGATTACAATTCGACTCATATAGAGCTACGTGGCAACTTGTAAGAGTAGTCACAACTGAGTCATACCTATTTCTTATATATTTCATTTTTTGTTCATATTTGTACTATTTAAAAAAAACAAAACACTTTTTAGGTACAGTAGTTTACATATTTTTGAGAAGAAAAAAATCCTATAGTTCAAAAACTTGACGTGATAGAGAAAAACTGAGATCATTTCTGGATTCAGTATCCAAAAATTAATTGAGAACAGTTGTCTGACCTAACTACCAAAAGATTGTGTTCCCCAGTGTAATGTAGAGAGTCCTTTAGTTACCTCCTATCCAGACATGAGAAATGACCGGAGAGGGTCTGAGTGGAACCGATATCGTTCGCATCTTTCCTGATGCGAGGAAGTGGGAGAGCTGGCACAGCTGAAAATATGAGGGTCCGAGATCAGATACCTAGAGATGAACTCCTCCCAATTCAAAATACAGTTATGTGACATTAAGTCATCTAGTTTATTTAACCCACCATTACTCCAAGGAGTCAAGTTTAATGAAGGAATATGAGCGCTGCGAGGGGCACCAAGGGAGGCGGCAAGTCAGTCCAGCCAACTGGGGACCCCCTCCAGACCCTAAGCAGTGCCCGAACTGTTGCCAGAGGGCTAACAATCCTCACAGGAGTGAGAGATTCTACCACCAGCAGGTGTCGAGTGGTTCCCCCAGGGACATTCTGTGATTCTATCTGCAGCGAAACTTGATCACCCTCATCCCGCCACCAATACTTGACAGCTTCCAAGATCGCAGCCCTGTAGTAGGAAGTGACATCTGGGACCCCCATGCACCCCCCCTCCCCTCAGTCACTGATACATATTTTTCCTTTTAACTCTAGGGTGCCTGGACGCCCATACATACTTATTAGTAAGAGTCTGGATTTTAGGATAGACATGCAGATTTTGATGCAGATTCTCAAAATCTGGGTCAAAAAAGCATAAAACAATACACCATGGGCACAGGGCCTTACAAGCATATGTCACATTCACAAAAAGCATCCCCCATATGCTGTGACAGCAGGCACACAGGCACTGGTGACAATGTGAAAAGTGGTGCAATCAGAAACATTACTTGAGCTCAGGCTTGAGGGGTTAAACAGGGGCTATCCCACAAATTTGAACTGTACTGCACTTCCTAATGTCATCGCACCTCACTTGTGATGTCTCACAATACTGGCGAGATATACCCGCTACATCTCATGCAATAATACGGCTCTCGTGAGACCGCATATGTTATGAGCGCTGATGCCACTGAGGTTATCTCAGGTTACACAGAGGGATTCCCTGCTTCAGTGTGCTTCAGTGTGCTTCAGTGAACTCACTGCTTGCCACACTTCCGGGATCCATGCAGTGCCTGCTGTCCCACCATATGGGGGATACGGTCACTGATCTTGCCCCCATATGATGGGACTATTTCAGCATTTATTTGGGTTTCTTTTTTTTTTTTTTTTCTAATTAATTTTACATGCTTTTTTGGGTGCTGGGAGGAATGGGAGACTTTAAAAAAATTGGTTTTAAGAAAAAAAATGGTGAAAGAGGAATGTACTGGGATTAATTTGCAAATATAGTATTTATTGGTGTGGGTGTTTGTGTCCTTACTGACTTGGTTAGTAATATCTGATTGATGCATCGGCATTACTAACCACCAGGCTTGATGTCAGCTGACATTATCCAGTTAGCATCAACTTCAAAATACCATTATCCTGTTTGCTAACTCACCAGGGCAGCAAGAGAGTGGGGGCGAAGCGCCAGGAGTGGTGCATGTATAGGAGGCGCCACTCCTGAGGCAGCTGCTGCCTGGTATCTTTTTCTAAGATTTTAAAGATTACTCAAGTTTTCAGCTGTTTTTGTGGATGGATTGATGGCTGAATATGTGGATACATAGAAAGAATAGAAGATAGACAGACAGACAGACAGATAGACAGACAGATAGATAGATAGATAGATAGATAGATAGATAGATAGATAGATAGAGATAGATAGATAGATAGATAGATAGATAGATAGATAGATAGATAGATAGATAGATAAAAAGAGAAAAAGGAACAGCACAATAATATACTCATCCGCGGTGCAAGTCCTGTGTATTAGTGTCCAAACCAATTCAAATAAATCAAGGAAAACAGGCAGCACTCCAGTTCAAGTGAGAAAGGTGCCTAGTGCACCGAAACGTCGTGCCACATGGGCTCTGAATAAAAAACAGACCCTATATTCACTTGAACTGGAGTGCTGCCTGTTTTCCTTGATTTAGATAGATAGATAGATAGATAGATAGATAGATAGATAGATAGATAGATAGATAGATAGATATGGATGACAAGAATAGGTGGATGGAAAGTAGAGGTAGATGTATAGATAGATGGAAAAAATAGATCGATGTAGAGACAAATGGATGGAACACTGAAAAAACTGTCACTGAAAAAGACCTGGGTGTATGGGTAGATGACAAACTCACATTTAGTGGCCAGTGACAGGCAGCTGCTGCAAATGCTAATAAAATAATGGCATGCATTAAAAGAGGCATAGATGCTCATGAGGAGAACAATTTTACTTCTATACAAGTCATTAGTGCGACCACATTTAGAATACTGTGTACAATTCTGGTCTCCGGTGTATAAGAAAGACATAGCTGAACTAGAGCGGGTCCAGAGAAGAGCAACCAAGGTTATTAGAGGACTGAGGGGTCTGCAATACCAAGACAGGTTATTAAACTTGGGGTTATTCAGCTTGGAAAAATGAAGGCTTAGGGGTGATCTTATTACAATGTACAAATTTATGAGGGGACAGTACAGAGATTTTTTAATGATGTTTTTACCTTTAGGCCTGCAATGGGGATAAGGGGGCATCCTCTACGTCTGGAAGAAAGAAGGTTTAATCATAATCACAGACGTGGATTCTTTACTGTAAGAGCAGTGAGACTATGGAACTCTCTGCCACATGATGTTGTAATGAGTGACTCACTACTAACATTTAAGAAGGGCATGGATGACTTTCTTGAAAAATGTATTATATTTACTAGATTTTTGATAGGGCGTTGATTCAGGGAACTAGTTTTATTTTGATATGTGGAGTCAGGAAAGATTTTTTTCCCTAATGTGGAGCTCAGTGTTTGCCATAAAATGTACCTATGCTGATGCTTTATAACGGCTCTTCCCACTGCCCTGGTGCAATGGCAGTCAGAATAATAGAAGAAGTCAATGACAGATGAGTATGGTCAGCTGTCATCAATCCCTGAAGTGGTAATGTTGAAGCATCTATGATACCAATCCTGTGACTAAATAGTTAAAAAACACAGATACAGAGAAAAATCCTTTATTAGTAATAAAACACAAAGAAAAAATTGTAAATAAAACTCACGGACAGCCCACTGTCACCCATTTATTAAGCCCAAACATACCCTCTGAGGATAATCTACAGCAAGGTCCCTCAAAAAGCTGCAGCACTGCTACATCTCTGTGAGCAGATACATATACAGTCACCTGGGACAGCCGTCTCACATTGACACACAGCTGTGCCTGTGATCACGATGCCGTGAGAGAGTTCATCTGTGGACTCTGCAGAGTCACACATACTCTGTCCTCAGATGAACTGACTGACATTACCACTAAGCTCAGAAAGCAGGCTGACAGTGTCTGAGCACTACTTCCGGTGTCAACAAACTCTCCGCTCATCGAGTTGCAGTAAAGCTAAGATTGTTCATCATGAGACAATTCATGCTGGCTGTTGATTACCATCTGAGGGTATGTTTGGTGCTAATAAAGAGGGTAAGCAAGGATGTCTGTGTGTTTTATTCTAAATAAATTACGCTATCAATCTAAAGCTTGGTGTCAGCTGGCTAATCCTCAGCTTACATTAACCCCTTATTTCCCAGTCACCCACCAGAATCAGTGCAACTAGAAGAGTTGGGTTTTGGTGGCTCTCATGGCTGCAGACAGCATTTCCTGTGCGCTTAGCTAAAGCGCACTTCCTGGAGCTTTGTGTGTGGCAGTCTGCTAAGGTAAACAGCACGTTACTATGGGGCTCCGTTGCCTGGCAGCATATAGCATTAATGCTATGCGCTGTGGCTGAAAATTCTACGTTATTAATGGTTCCGTTATGCTAGGGGTCACAACGCAAATGTGACCCTAGCCTATGTGTGTGCTCTCAGCTTTGGTTCTTGGGTAAGGCTAGGGCCACACTTGGGAGGCTGCAGGATGCGTTAAAGGCTGCATTTTATTCACTTGACATTTTCATGGCATTGTGCATAGTTGTTGCCTCTTTTAACACTAGCGTTAATGCTAGGTACTGTACATGTTTGTATCTAGCGTTAACGCTAGCGTTAAACTCTGCATTAACGTATGGTACATATATTTACCATGCATTAACGCATGTGTTGCACATAGACACCCAAGTTTAAAAAAAAAAAAATGCATTTTTGCAAAAGCACCAAAAAAATTGCAGACCATGTTTTTTGTGGACCTTGCAAAAACGCATAGCGTCAAACGCATTGCACTTTTGCAATGCGTTTGTTGCACTTCAGTCTATGGGTGCATTAACGCATACGTCTTTTAACATTTCAACATGTAAAAAAAACGCATGCTTTTAGCTCATCCACAACGCACGACGCAAGTGTGACCCTAGCCTAAGGGTGTTTTTATAGAGTTACTAATCACTAACACTTTGAGTAACATGGATTTTTTATTATAGAAATATGTTGCAAAAACCCATTGCATACAAATGTCATATGGATGCTAGACTAGAACAAAAATCTCACACTTGCGTACCACTAGCATGAAATACACGTGACATTCGTCCATCTTTTCGGGATAAACATCAGAGAAATTATATGCATGTGAGCGAACCGTAAGTGTGTGTCCCTTTACTCCTTCATCTCCTTATGAGGATGCAAGGGAAAGCAAGGAGGGAATACCAGGGTTGTCCGGAAAGGTGAATGCTTTCCAAACTTTTTCTGGACACTTACCTGTTTGGCTGGCCATTTTGCTCCATGCCCACTGTCCTTGCAGAAGACTGTGAATTTATCATTCGCAGTGAAGATATACGCATGGGACAAGAACCAGACTGGTGACTTTCGAGGAGAAAGGTGAGTGATAACATAAGTATTTTTTTATGTTTTACATTTTTACGTTTATTATGTTCTGGGGTTTATAGAGAGCATGCAAGGGACATTCAGTTCACTGACAATATCTTCTCTACAAACTGAATTTCCTGGGATAATCCATGCAAATAGGTGAATTTTGCCCAGTTCACTCAACTCCACCAGTATGTTATTCACTACATATGTCATACGCAACCAGACGATCCCAGAACACTCATGCTTTGTTTATTGAGCCTTATTAATATGTGGCTACCTAAGAGTTCATACCCTTTAAAACTAATCACTCAAATTACAAAGCTGCATATGTTACATGTACATTTCGCTGTCAACCATCAATGGTACCAAGGCATTGTATGACCAAGGACTGGAACATCTTAATTATTCTTTTTTCACAACCTGTTAGTTTTTTACAAGTGAAATAATTTGTGATAAATAACTCATTAAAACTTCCTTGGATTGATGTGGTAATATGATATTGTTAACTACCTTACTTGGATCCAAACCGGCAATTGAAGGTGTAGAGTTTATTATAGTCTCCATGGTCTACTGTACATGCAAAAAATGTTTATGATGAAATATTCTGAGGCTGGGGTCACATTTGGAAAGGTAATTGGGGTTACCACATCCAGATCCGGATGCGGTAACCGCAATTGCCTTCAGACACATTTTTTGACAAAATGTGTCCTGGAAACCGGAATGTGGTAACCGGATTGCTTCAGATGTGTATGCTTTGTTCATCCCTGCTACCGCAGGGATGAAGAAAGGGTTAAATGTTAATGATAGCTGTGGGCAACATGTCTCAAGGGGGTGCCCACCCCCCTAAAGATATGCTGTCCACTCAGGTGGGCATGAGAGGGGTTAATCTTGTCAGTATAGTATTGCCGGCTATTGTCGGCTTTGTGAATTTTATGAATGACTGCGGCGGCTCCTCACAGTAGAGCAGCTACAGTACGTAATGTACGTACTGTATGAGCCCCTGTCCTTGGGCCTGAAAGTTGTATCATTAGTTCTATGGCGATTCGCTGCCCATAGAACTAATGTTACAACTTTCAGGACAAAGGACAGGGGCTCATACAGTACGTACATTACGTACAATATCTCCTTTGCTGCAGCAGGGATGAACAAAGCATACGGCTGCCGCAGGCATTCACATTTGCCTTGCAGCAGCCGCATGGGCTCCCATAGGAACCCATTATAGCAATCCCCGCTGCAGTTTCCTAACCGCTGTGAAAACTGCAGCCTGCATGATTGTTACCGCAGGCTGCAGATCCGCAAGCGGTAACCAGATTGCATGTAGTGCAATCCGGTTACTATAATGGGTTCCTATGGGGAGCGGCTCCTGATCCGGTTTTGAGCTTTTTGACAGTTCAAAACCGGATCAGGATTTCAAAATTGTACCGCAAGTGAGACCCCAGCCTGAGTCTAATTAGACCAAAAACTATTTAGAGAAATGCAGAATTACATGATATCAGGGCTGCTGTTTATACCCAAGAATATTTAACCCCTTAAAAATTGGGCAATTTTTCATTATTGTGCCTTTATTTTTTCCTCTACTGATTCTGAAAGTTTATTTAATCATCAATATAGTTGTGTGAGGGCTTGGGTTTTTTTTGCAGGATGAGCTGTATATTTGAATGACACAATTGGTTTTATCATGTGATGTATCGAAAAGTAGGAAAAAACAAACAAAAAACAAACAGAAAAAAAAGAATATACCATGTGCACAATTTTCCTCCAAGCTTCTCAGTTTGTCACATCATCTTTCAGTTCTCTAATGTTAATTCCCGTGTCTGTCATGATGCTGTCCAGCCAATTGGTCTTACATAATCCGTGACCTCTAGTGCCACTGACTATACTAAACATCATGTCCTTCTCAAGGGAATTTGCTTTCATCACATGGCCGAAGTAAGGCTGGTGTCACACATGAGCCCTTGGTCCGTTTTTGGCTTCATTTTTGTTAATTTTTTTTTCTAAGTCCAAAAACTGACAGAAAACGGATTGGATGTAATAAACACCCTGTCCGTTTTTTTCTGGACCTCAAAACCTTGCTCTGTCCGTTTTTGAGCCAAAAACGCTGCTAGCAACGTTTTTGGCATCAGTTAAAAAACGCATGCGTTTTTTTAACATGGGGCCCTATGGGAAACGCATGCGTTAACGCATGGCATATATAGCCACTTGCATCAACGCATGCGTTAACGCACATGCGTTTTTAAGGAAAAATAATGAAAAGATGACTAAGTCCAAAAACGTTCAGGGGTGTAGGAGGCTCAAAAAGCACCCTATAAAAAACGGATTGGTGATGAAAATCACTTCCAAAAACGGACTTCTATGTGTAACCCCAGCCTAATACAGTTTCTGTTTTATAACTTTTCCTACCAGGAATGTCTGTGAATTGACACATTCCAAAACAGCCTTATTTGTGATCTTGACTGTCCACGGAATTTGTAGGAGTCTCCTCCAGCACCACAGTTCGAAAGTATAGATCTTTCTTTGATCACCCACTTTGCACACCCATGCAACGCTATTGGGAATGCAATGGCTGTAACCAATGGTTGTTTAGTGGTGAATGATATGTCCTTGCACTTCCACAGTTGATCCATGTTCATCATTGCTGAACTACCCATAACAAGTCACCGCTTCATTTCAGCTGTAGAGTCACTGTACAATCAATGTGGGACCCCAGGAAGATGAAATTGTCTGCCAATTTTATGACTTCATTTTCAAACATTAAATTCACCTTCTGTTGAGGGGAAGTGATGGCATAATTAATTATTAACAAATTGGCGAGCCTAGGCCCACTGTTTGAGGTTGTTCTAGTGTCTTTTGTACTGAAAACCTGTGGTCATCATCTGGAGCGGATCAGGCCAGAGGAACGTGGACACAGATAACAGGAGGCACGGTGAAGTGATCCGTTATTCTGTGCGTTCAGTGCCCTGATAGCTCAGACGGTGACACAGTTTTCAGTCTTAGTAAGACACAGGACACAGTCCTCATCAGAGAACCTTTTTCTGATTTTAACGATTTTTCTGATTCCTTTACACGATTCACACGTCTATCGGCGAGGCAGATCATCACGTCACTTCGTTCAAACACCATCAACGTTTGGTTCATCTGAGGAGTCCAGCTGGTCGGGAAAGAAGGCGTTCCGGAGTAAAGGACCTTTTTCCAAGCAGCACAAGAGGGACGAAGGAACAGACGACACCAAGCAACATGGCCTCTGAACAGGTGAGTATGAACTTCTCCACCCTTAAACACCTGTGTAGAAATAGCACATTTAACCCAATACTGCCCACCGCATATAAGTTCACAGAGATGCTCTGGTCAACTTTACTGGACCAGGCATACGCACATGATAGAGTCTGTATTAGTAAAAGTGTTTTCCAAAAAACTAAGAAACGTCTCCAAATGCTGGCAAAATTAGTATATACTTTTGAGGACAGCATTTGCAGGCCAGAGCATGTGGAAACACTTGCTACCACAAGAAAGGCAGACAAAGTTTCCACATCGGATAACCTACACTGCCATTGTTGTGTGGAAAGCATAAAACGTATACACACTCTAGAAACTGAGCTAGAAGAAAGGGCCCAGTGTACAGCCGACAGGGGCCGGGAAATCTGTGTGTTAGAATCTAGGATATCAGAGAAAGAAACCTATTATTCTGACATGGATAGAGAGCTCCTCAGTCTGTACACTGAGATAAATCAGTTCAAGAGCAGAGTTGCATCCATGGATGCACTAGTAAGCACACTAATGGTACCTTTACACGCCGCGACGGCAGGCTGGATACATCGCGCTACTTCACGTGCACGAGCACGCTCAAACGGCTACAAACGGTGAACGCATCTCCTTTACACGCCGCGACAAGGTGCGCTACGCCACGCTACATCTATAGCTAGCTACATTGCTGGGTGTCTCAAGTAGCCAGCTGTTGCTTAGCGTACCCGCTTCACACGCCGCCACCACAGGGTGAGTGGGAGCAACAAAGGCAGGACGTAAAACACAATAGGCGTGCCACAGTCCTGTACGCCGCGCCCAAACCACAACCATTGGCCAACACTACGGAGTTGTGATTGGGCACGACGGAAAGGGCGGATGGCCGAGACGTGACGTACCAGTGAGGGGAGTGAAGCACGGAATAAGCGGTTGTGACATGGCGGAGTGTGGCGAATGCATCTAAACCGATGGTAAAGCGTCACCCAGGAGCGGTGGCAAGTCATCTACCCAGTGTGCACAAAAGTAGCGGTGCCGGGGCTATGTGTACGTAGTACAAGTGTTTGCCCTGTCACGCACGATCAGCGCTTGTGACAGCGGCGTGTGTAGATAGCGGCGAGGTGCGTTTCTGCGACACACATGAGCGGCTTGCAACACACAGTATGTGCGTTCTCTGTGTACACTGTATGTATCTATCTCTGGCAACAGATGTGAATGTAGTGGAACTGCTCCGTAGCAAACCTGTGAAAGATCTGTGTGACAGTGTATTAGAAAACACCTGAGAAGAATATGTCCTGCATCAATGTGCTGTCTGCAGGTGACCCTCTGCCTAGAACAAAATAAAGGCTCATGTACGCACAATGGCCACAAACACTGTTAGCCAAAAGACTGGGAAAAAAACATGGCTACCCACACATATTGTCTGCACAATCCCAGCCAATAGGTGGCTATGACATCCCAGGCCCCCCACCATAAACTTCATCACATTTCCCTCCTCCACCAAGTAAACAGGCTCACACATTTGTTTGGATCCAAAAAAGTATTTAATAAATCAAAATCATTCATCGTGACCTTGGATTACAAATTGTAACCAAAAATACATCCAAATAAAAACAACAAATAAAGTGCATGTCACAATCTGCCAACACATTGCAGAGAGAGCAAATTGAACCCACATTGGAACCTGTGGAGCATCAAAAAAAAAAACAAACAACATAAACTAACTAACTAACTAACTAAACATCATGCACATTAGGAACAAAATTAAAAAAAACAAATTGCTGAACACAAAAGAAAAGGGGTGCAGCCACCCTGCTGTCACCTCCATTGCAAAGTTAAATAAACCTCCCAGAACCAGCCAAACTACATGGCCTGGTCCTGCCAGCTCACTGCACCAGACCCATTGAAGTAGGAGCAGTAAGCGTCTCTACTGTCCCTGGCCTCCTGCCGAGTGCGGCCATGGCTCTGCGGCTGGAGTGGCACAATCACATGGCCCTCATCACGCCAAGACCCTGGACGGAGCTCCCCTGTTGTAGCGTCTGCATGATCTACATAACCTCCTGGCGTGTATGATGGCCTATCCCTACGACGCAGGAAGTTATGCAGCACACAGCAGGCCACCACTACCGCGTCAATAGACTCCGGTTTCATATGCATAGCCATATGAAAAATCCGGAATCTATTCGCCATTATCCCAAACGCATTTTCAACTACACGGCGGGCCCGGGATAGCCGGTAGTTGAAAATGCGTCTCTCAGAAGTAAGGGCCCTCTGTGGATATGGCCGCAGTAGGTGCTCCTGAAGTGGGAATGCTTCATCCGCCACAAACGCAAAGTTGAGATGTTCGGTCGTGTGGTCATTTGAGGGTAAGTTTAGCCCACCATTCCCTAGTAGTGTTGCCAAGGAGCTTCGGGCAAACACACCCCCATCTGAGTTGCGACCGTTCATTCCAACATCCACGTAGAGGAACTCATAGTTGGCATCTACTACAGCCATGAGGATTATACTACAATACCCTTTGTAATTGAAAAACAAAGAGCCAGAGTTGGCAGGTTTGGTAATCCTCACGTGCTTACCATCCAATGCCCCGCCACAGTTGGGGAAGTTCCACCGGGTTTCAAACCCTCGGCTACTTCCAGCCATTCTGTGGCTGTTTCTGGCATTTTCATGTAGGCTGGCTGCAGAGCTCTCCAGATGGCCCAACACGTTTCAGGGATCAGGCGGCTCAGCAGGGGCAGGGAGACACGTGACATGTATGTGAGTGATGTCATGGACTGCCCTGTAGCCAGGAACTGCAAAGTGATCGCCAACCACTCAGCAGGTGATACTGATGGGCGCATTATAGTGTCCTGACGCGCTATCATTGGCCCTACACGCTCCAATAGGAAGGTGAAACAGTCCTCGGGCATACGGAGATAGTTTCGGTAATCATCAGGACAGTTAATCTCCAGCTCCCGCAACAGCTGCATGTGGCCCCGGGTTTCCCACCTGAGAAGCCAATCACGGGTCCACAACCGCCGCTGTCTGCGCCTCATCAACCTTTCATACCGATCCTGATACCACATTTGCTCTTCCACCAACGCAAGAGCCACGATAACATTGCGGTCATGGATATTCTGCATCCTCAATATCAGCACCTGTAGATGAGAAATCACAACATGAGTAGGTAGAACAATATGTGCCAATGTCAGCAGGTTAAGCAAGCCACACCTATTTTTGAGGACACACTATAGCCAACTGGAGGGGAACTTGCGTCAGGCCCCGAAACACATCCCTGAAGCCAGGAAAGGCAAACACCCAGTAGTCACCCCAAACAAAATGGAAGACGCCCAATGATAATGGCCTCCTCTACATCAACTTCTATGGGAGTTTGTCAAAGTAAAACATCTGCACCTAGGTGAGTTAGAAAGGGACATGTGTCACCAATAATGTATGATAACAAATTTGCATATGCCATTACACAGACCATAATGAAAATGTGGCCATTTACTATTCTGGGAGGTAAAACACACAATACGTACCCCGATAGGCTGGTCAAGTAAGCTTACAAGAAGCCAACAACTGAGCACATGAGTGAGGTTGGGTACCCATGGTTACATATGTTTTTGCTGGTGGCATTTGTCCGAAACATCTATGTTATGTCTTGAGTGCCACACCTCCAAGCCATGTCTCATCCTATCCCCGTTCGACCCAGTTTCCATTAGCCACAACCAGTATGCAGACATTGATCCAGGTGACAGGAGTAACACATTTCTGTCTACAGTCCTGCAGCCAATCTCCTGTATGGTGTCTGGAAACAAACACAGCAATGTATATGTTCAAATATTCATAAGCACCAAACCAAATGCCTACTCCAAGTCCACACAGTACACTATATCTTCCCCAGCAATACAGACCCCTATACACTACGCTAAAACAGTGTCCTGCTACACTAGGGGGAGATCACTACATACAGATTTATACAGTCACCACTAGAGGGAGCTCACTTCATACAAATATATTACAGCCACCACTAGGGGGAGATCACTACATACAGATTTATACAGCCACCACTAGAGGGAGCTCACTACATACAGATTTATACAGCCTCCACTAGGGGAGCTCACTACATACAGATTTATACAGTCACCACCAGTGGGAGCTCACTACATACAGATTTATGCAGCCACCACTAGAGGGAGCTCACTACATACAGATTTATACAGTCACCACCAGTGGGAGCTCACTACATACAGATTTATACAGCCACCATTAGGGGGAGCTCACTACATACAGATTTATACCACTACCACTAGAGGGAGCTCATTACATATAGAGTTATATAGCCACCACTAGAGGGATCTCATTACATACAGATTTATACAGCCATCACTAGAGGAAACGCACTACATACAGATTTATACAGTCACCACTAGAGGGTGCTCACTACATATAGATTTATACTGCCACCAATAGAGAGAGCTCACTACGTACAGATTTATATAGCCACCACTAGGCGGAGCCCACTACAAACAGATTTATATAGCCTCCACTAGAGGGAGCTCATTACATACAGATTTATACAGCCACCACTAGAAGCAGTTCACTACATACAGATTTAGACAGCCATCAATAGAGGGAGCACACTATAAACAGATTTATATAGCCACCACTAGAGGCTGCTCACTACATACAGATTTGTACAGCTACCATTAGGGGAGCTCATTACATACATATTTATACAGCCACCACTAGAGGGAGCTGACTACATACAGATTTATACATCCACTACTAGAGGGAGCTCACAGCATATCGATTTATACAACCACCGCTAGAGGGAGCTCAGTACATACAGGTTTATACAGCCACCACTAGAGGGAGCTCACTGCATACAGGTTTATACAGTCACCAATAGAGGGAGCTCAATACATACAGATTTATACAGGCACTAGAGAGGGCTCACTACATACAGATTTATACAGCCTCCACTAGAGGGATCTCACTACATACAGATTTATACAGCCACCACTAGATGGAACTCACTACATAGAGAGTTATATATCAACCACTAGGGAGAGATCAATATATACAGATTTATACAGCCACTACTAGAGGGAGCTCACAGCATATCGATTTATACAACCACCACTAGGGGGAGCTCACTACATACAGATTTATACAGTCACCACTAGGGGGAGCTCACTACATACAGATTTATACAGCCACCACTAGGGGGAGCTCACTACATACAGATTTATACAGTCACCACTAGGGGGAGCTCACTACATACAGATTTATACAGCCACCACTAGAGGGAGCTCACTACATACAGATTTATACAACTCTTTTTAAAATTTATCCTAGACTTTAAAACTCCATATGATGGTAACATTGTTATACCCTTACCATTTTATTTTCATTTGCAAGTACTGTAGATGTTTTCCTTTACTGCCACACAGTATACAGAACTGCCGTCCAGAACACCTGCATATAAAACATCTGCAGATAGAGAGCAGTAATTAGTGCCATGGTTATATCATCCATAGCACACAATGCATCCTACTAACATACAGTTTTATGGGTAATCATTGGTCCATATGGGGTTTAATAACATGATGCAACCTATTTACGAATAGGTGTTGCCCCTAAATATGGGTGCCATGCAACTTGTCATACAAGAAAGCAGATTGATAGAGAGTGAAGGAAATAAGTATTTGACCCCTTGCTGATTTTGTAAGTTTGGCCTCTGACAAAGACATCAACAGTCTATAATTTTAAGGGTCGGTTAATTGTAACATTGAGAGATAGAAGATCAAAACTAACATCCAGAAAAATCACACTGTCTAAATTATATAACTGTATTTGCATTTTGCAGAGAGAAATAAGTATTTGATCCCTCTGGCAAACAAGACTTAATACTTGGTGGTAAACCCTTGTTGGCAGTACAGCAGTCAGAGGTTTCTTGTAGTTGAGGATAAGGTTTGTGCACATGTCAGGAGGGATTTTGCTCCACTCCTCTTTGCAGATCATCTCTAAGTCATTAAGATTTTGAGGCTGTCACTTGGCAACTCAGAGGTTCAGCTCGCTCCATAAGTTTTCTATGGGATTAAGGTCTGGAGACTGGCTAGGCCACTCCATGACGTTAATGTGCTTCTTTTTGAGCCACTCTATATGTTTTGGGTCATTGATGCTGTAAGACTCAGCCACGACCCATTTTTAATGTCCTGGCGGAGGGAAGGAGGTTGTCACTCAGGATTTTACGGTACATGGCTCCATCCATTGTCCCATTGATGCAGTGATGTAATCCTGTGCCCTTGGCAGAGAAACACACCCAAAACTTGTTTCCACCACCATGGCTGACTGTGGGGATGGTGTTCTGTGGGTCATAGACAGCGTTTCTCTTCCTCCAAACAGGGTGAGTTGAATTAATGCCAAAGACTCAATGTTTGTCTCCTCTGAGCACAGCACCTTCTCCCAATCACCAAGGTGTTCATTGGAAACCACAGACGGGGGCTCATGTGCCTTCCTGAGCAGGGGGACATTGCGGCACTGCAGAATTTTAATCCGTTACGGCATAATGTGTTACCAATGGTTTTCTTGGTGACAGTAGACCAGCTGTCTTGAGATCATTAACAAGTTCCCCTCATGTAGTTTTAGGCTGATCTCTCACCTTCCTCATGGTCCTGGATACCCCACGAGGGGAGATTTTGCATGGAGCCCCAGATCGATGTGGATTGACCTCCTTTTGTATTTCTTCCATTTTCTTACTATTGCACCCACAGTTGTCTCCTTCTCACCCACTTATAGTTTTGTAGCCTATTCCAGCCTTGTGCAGGTCTAGGATCTTTTCCCTGACATCCTCTTTGCTCTTGCCCATATTGTAGAGGTTACAGTCTGACTGATTCATTAAGTGGACAGGAGTCTTTATACAGATGACAATGTAACACAGCTGTGTGTAATGCAGGGAACCAGGTGATTAGGAGCATCTAACTGCTCTGTAGGAGCCAGAACTCCTAACAGTTGTTAGGGGATCAAATACTTATTTCTCTCTGCAAAATGCAAATACATGTATATAATTTAGACAATGTGATTTTCTGGATGTTATTTTTGTTATTCTCTCAATGTTAAAATTAACCGACCCTTAAAATTATAGACTGTTCATGTGTTTGTCAGTGGGCAAACGTACAAGATCAGAAGAGGATCAAATACTTATTTCCTTCACTGTATACTATGTGCAACAAGAGGAATTTTACAGGATCATTCATACGGGTGCTGTATACTGAGATATTAGCAGATGTTTCACCAATAGATTTACACTTACATTGATTCTCCTGATTAGTGATGGGCGAATCTACTCGCTAGGACTCGTTACTCGGCGAGTAGTAAGGGACTCGCAGGACTCGCTACTCGGCGAGTTTCCCAGCGAGGACTCGCAAAGTAGCGAGTCCAATGCAATTAAATGGGAATCCTAGTTTTACTAGGGGGTTCATTGGAAACCACAGACGGGGGGTCCCTGTGCCTTCCTGAGCAGGGGGACATTCGGCACTCCGAATTTTAATCCGTTTTTCCCGGATAATGTTTTTTACCAATGGTTTTTTTGGGGACAGTTTGACCCAGCTGGCCCCCAATCATTAACAAGGGGTTTCCCCCTGTAGTTTTAGGCTGATCTCTCAAACCCTTTCCCCAAAGGCCCCGGGTACCCCACGAGGGGAGATTTTGCCCCCGGGGGCCCCAATCGATGTGGATTGACCTCCTTTTGTTTTTTCTTTTCCCTTTTTTTACTAATTTCACCCCCGTTTTTTCTCCTTCTCACCCACTTTTAGTTTTTTTTTAGCCTATTTTCCCCCTTTTGCAGGTCAGGAAACTTTTCCCCCGACATCCTCTTTGCTCTTGCCCATATTGAGAGGTTTCAGTCTGACGATTCATTAAGTTGGGCGGGTCCCTTTAAAACAGATGACAATGTAACACAGCTGTTGAATGCAGGGGGAAACCCGGTGATTAGGAGCTCTAACTGCTTGTAGGGGGGCCCGAACTCCTTTAAAGGGTTTTTAGGGGGGTCAAATACTTAAATTTTTCTCTGCAAAATTTCAAATACATGATATAA
>JARQOC010000007.1:58031950-58059900 GCA_033576535.1 Allobates femoralis
ACACTGCAGTATGAAGGGAGCAGGATCAGGGGCCCCAATAACAAACACACACACACTGAGGTTTTGTTTCCGTACCTTTTACTGATCTTGCAAGGTTACGTCCAGGGTACAGTCCAGGTGGTCGGGCGGCAGTTCAGGATTTCCACACCCGATGAGTTGTGAGGCCTCCTTGTTACTGTGTGTGTGCTCTAGTCCAGGGCTGTCTGAAACCTGGCCCTGACCTCTCCTGTGTCCCTCACTTGTATAGCAGGCGATGAGAACCTTCTGCTGGGCATCGCTAACTCCTCTGCGGTCCCTGGTTCTGTTGGTGGCTATGCTACAAGTGTTCCTCTGCTAGGAGACTGAAGTCTTCCTGGCTCTCCGGTCTTCTCTGCTGGGCTAACTGGACCCGTGCAGACTCGGACTCCGGTATTAGAGATAACTCTACTGTTCCTCTGGGGTGAACCGGGATGGTTCCTCTGCCCCCTCTCTGTCTCGCCTTGCCTTTGACCCTCACTCTTGGGTCACTCACACTGGCTAGGCTTCCCTCTGGCACGGGCCTAGCCCGGCTCCGTTCACCAGGATGCCTTCACAGTCCTCCCTGGAACTGCACTGCCTAACTCCACCTACAAATCCGAATTTATAGGGGACCTTGCCTGAAGTCAGCAAGTAGAGCTCCCCCTTCAGGTCTGGGGTGGAAGGTGTTGCATGCGCGTTTACCTGATGTGGAAATCTCTCCCTGCTCCAGGTGTTCCTGTTGTTACTGACACGTACGGGTGCCACATATACTTGGGTTTGCCAGCTAGTGGTTGCTGGACAAAGGGCGTGTGTGCCCGAAACAGTACCTGACACTGTAGCCAAGGCCAGAATAAAGGCGTAAGAATATAACCGAACTTGGAGTGCTGCAACTGCTTTATTTGTATGTATATGAATGCTTTGAAGCAACCTTGGTTGATTTGCATCCACAAGGCAGTGCTGCTTTTATTTTCCTTGATTATAACTATCTTCTACAGTTGTGGCCAAAAGAATCGACACCCCTGCAATTCTGTCAGATAATACTCAGTTTCTTCCTGAAAATGATTGCAATCACAAATTCTTTGGTATTATTATCTTCATTTAATTTGTCTTGAATGAAAAAACACAAAAGAGAATGAAGCAAAAAGCAAACCATTGACCATTTCACACAAAACTCCAAAAATGGGCCAGACAAAAGTATTGGCACCCTCAGCCTAATACTTGGTTGCACAACCTTTAGCCAAAATAACTGCGATCAACCGCTTCCGGTAACCATCAATGAGTTTCTTACAATGCTCTGCTGGAATTTTAGACCATTCTTCTTTGGCAAACTGCTCCAGGTCCCTAATATTTGAAGGGCGCCTTCTCCACACTGCCATTTTTAAATCTCTCCACAGGTGTTCTATGGGATTCAGGTCTGGACTCATTGCTTGCCCCATTAATAGTCTCCAGTGCTTTCTCTCAAACCATTTTCTAGTGCTTTTTGAAGTGTGTTTTGGGTCATTGTCCTGCTGGAAGACCCATGACCTCTGAGGGAGACCCAGCTTTCTCACACTGGGCCCTACATTATGCTACAAAATTTGTTGGTAGTCTTCAGACTTCATAATGCCATGCACATGGTCAAGCAGTCCAGTGCCAGAGGCAGCAAAGCAACCCCAAAACATCAGGGAACCTCCGCCATGTTTGACTGTAGGGACCGTGTTCTTTTCTTTGAATGCCTGTTTTTTTCTCCTTTAAACTCTATGTTGATACCTTTGCCCAAAAAGCTCTACTTTTGTCTCATCTGACCAGAGAACATTTTTCCAAAACATTTTAGGCTTTCTCAGGTAAGTTTTGGCAAACTCCAGCCTGGCTTTTTTATGTCTCGGGGTAAGAAGTGGGTTCTTCCTGGGTATCCTACCATACAGTCCCTTTTCATTCAGACGTCGACGGATAGTACGGGTTGACACTGTTGTACCCTCGGACTGCAGGGCAGCTTGAACTTGTTTGGATGTTAGTCGAGGTTCTTTATCCACCATCCGCACAATCTTGCATTGAAATCTCTCGTCAATTTTTCTTTTCCGTCCATATCTAGGGAGATTAGCCACAGAGCCATGAGCTTTAAACTTCTTGATGACACTGCGCACAGTTGACACAGGAACATTCAGGTCTTTGGAGATGGACTTGTAGCCTTGAGATTGCTCATGCTTCCTCACAATTTGGTTTCTCAAGTCCTCAGACAGTTCTTTGGTCTTCTTTCTTTTCTCCATGCTCAATGTGGTACACACAAGGACACAGGACAGAGGTTGATTCAACTTGAATCCATGTCAACTGGCTGCAAGTGTGATTTAGTTATTGCCAACACCTGTTAGGTGCCACAGGTAAGTTACAGGTGCTGTTAATTACACAAATTAGAGAAGCATCACATGATTTTTCTAACAGTGCCGATACTTTTGTCCACCCCCTTTATGTTTGGTGTGGAATTATATCCAATTTGGCTTTAGGACAATTCTTTTTGTGTTTTTTCATTGAAGACAAATTAAATGAAGATAATAATACCAAAGAATTTGTTATTGCAATCATTTTCAGGAAGAAACTGAGTATTATCTGACAGAATTGCAGGGTGTCAATACTTTTGGCCACAACTGTATGTGACACTTTGCACAGCCATCTGATAGAATGGATCTGGGAACTTTGATGTATACTGCTGAGGATGAGGAGCGTATCTTGAAAGGATTAAAGGAAGAAGTGGAGTTCCTAAGTGTGCCATCGATTAACAATCGTAAACACAAGTATGAAAATGGATGTAAAAAATGTATTCAGCTGGAATTACATTTAGCAGGACAATATTATAAAAATAAGCGTATTCCAAGGGAACTAAGATCGAATATATGTCCTATGTTGTTTATGGAAAATGCATACATACCCCTAGCATTTCTGGAACGTCACTTCCGGTATTGAGTGTAGCCATGGCCATCTACATTGCGGCTCTTTGCTCCGCCTCATTAGTTAAGATACTTAAAGACCAGACTGCAGTTTGAAGCCATGCCTTCCTGAGGAAGTCACCACGTAGCGGCGATACACGTGGGAGATAGGCCCCCTGCTCCACGCTCTGCTCCCCGTACTCTGGAAGGTCATGCACTAACTCTGCCCCCCATATCCAGGACACTTCTCCTCATGATTGGCCCACCACGGAGCTACATTGTCTGGGTGAGGAAATAGCTCTCATTGGGGTGATTCCATCTATTATTTATTGGTGCACACCTGGCTGTCTCTATGGCGGGAGCAGTTGATTGCAGTTCCCTGCTTTTTTATCCATGGGAGACACACGCTCCTTTTTGCATAGTGTCACAGTCTATATCTGTATTATGTTAAACTATATGTAATCTTGATCTGTGACTAGACTGATGGTGTTTTTTGACCATAGGGGTGTCATTATGTCACGATAACTGTGATTCTGATAATTGCTTGGGATCTGCTTTTAATGAAAATTTATGGAATACATTCGCAGGGGTTCCTTCCCTTCTGATGGTCTGTGGTATTTTGTATGTTTTTAATGGATTTAAAAATGTATGTGTTTGGTCTTTAATAAACTTTGACTATTTTGATACCTCAAAAGGTGGAGTGCTGCTACTGTTTGTCAATTCCTTCTCTTTAGGCTTTCAGTATTAATAATGTGTGCATTTTTTTTAGAAAGGATTTTGGCACTGATAGCAAGAACTGCAGACTCATATGTTAGAAACACAGGCCATTTTCTTAATAAAATAAGACAATTAAAACTATGAATGATATCCTGGTGTCTTTTGACGTGATACCATTATACACCTCTATACATCATGAAAGAGGGATCGCAGCAGTCAAAAAGAAGCTCAGTTCTGTGGAATATACTCCAGAATGTAAGGAGTTGATTGTGACACTGTTGGAAATCTGTCTAAAGGTACCGTCACACCTGGCAACAGGACTGGAGATGTCAGCAGCGACTGGCGGAAGCGCGCACGTTTTTGCTGCCCCGCCAGCGTCGCCGTCCCCCATTAACATGGGGCGACACCTCCAGGGCCGTGCCGGTGATCTGACCGCCGGCATTGCCGCCGGGGTGTCTCAGAACCCCAGCGGCGATGCAGGACAATGGCAGCCTTTGGTACCCATCGCCTGTCAGGTCGCCGGCGGCCAGTTACATCGGGCAATGTGTGCACATCGCCCCATATCGGCCGCCTGGTTTCAGAGCACTGAAACCAGGAGACAAGTAAATGGCGTCGCCCTCACCCCTTTACATTAGGCGATGCAGGGGCGATGTCGCCGCTGATAGGCCACGCCCCTACGCCGCCAATGTAATCGGCGATGTCGCCACGTGTGACGTGGCCTTAAAAGAAAATTATTTTCTGTTTGAGGATAAGTATTATAAACAGCCATGGGCGCGCATATAGCATATTCATATGCAAATTTGGTTATGACGGTGTTGGAGGAGGACCATGTCTATGTGTCGGACCACTATAGGAGGGTGGTGCAGTGAAGCCGATACATAGACGATGTGTTCCTCCTCTAGAGAGGCACCGATTCAGAATTGGGTGAGTTTCATACTTATTTAAATTAAGTCGATCCCACTATAAAATTTACAGTGGTACACTTCAGGACTGAATTGCACTTCTTGGATGTAAATGTGCATTTAAAAACTGAAAAATTATAACCACATTACATGTCAAAAAAAAATTGTTACATTTCGAGAGCCATCACCCAGATCAAGTAAAAAGAGCGATACCTTTAGGTCAAATAAAAAGAGTACAAAGAATAGCGAGTGAAAAGGAAGAGAGGGAGCAAGCTATAGATGAACTATTGGAGAAATTTGGGAAGAGAGGTTACCCAAAAAAAATACTAGCGCAACAGAAGAAAAAAGCTAGTACCATAGACAATAATTTACCCAAAAAGGAGATTAAAACAATTCCTTGGCAATGATATATGATGAAGAAATGGAAGAGATTAAGAAAATGATAAAAAAAAAAACATTGGCCTGTGTTGGGTAACTCATCCGGAGGTGGAGGAGTTGAAGAGCCCCCCATTAATATCATATAGGAAAGGATAATGTCTGAAAAAACAACTAACTAGGACAGACATTGGTAGCATCAAAAAAGACACACAAATGACCCTAACAGGAAAGAAAAGAGTGGGGTGCTACCCGTGTGTGGGATGCTTCACATGCCCACAGATATTAAAGGGAGACAGTTTCACACATGCAAGAACAGGAGTCCAGTATAAAATCAACCATTTTGTTACTTGTGCATCCAACCATGTGGTCTATTTGTTAGAGTGCCCCTGTAGCATGTACTATGTAGGCGAAACAACAGTAGAATTCAAAACAAGAATGAGCCAACATAGATACAGCATTCGCAAGAAACGCATGGACTTGCCAGTCCCTAAACATGAGGCAAAGCATGATGAGAGAGACTTAAAATGCAGAATCATTGACATGGTCCCCCAGTTGATAAGAGGAGGGAACAGAGTAAAGATATTGAAAGAGAAAGAATTAAGATGGATTAAAAAGTTGGGACACTAAAACCAGCTGGACTTAATGTAGACTATAAACTCGATGCGATCCTCTAGGATATCTGCTCGGTATTTAGTAAGCGGTATACATTTTAATCACTAACTAGGCGCTTATATGTACTAATTGTTGTAAACCACATGACATATGATCACGGTTACTAATAAGTGTCTATTTTTGTTTTATTTTTAGAACATCAAGTGAATGAAGGTTGGCGTCCTCAAGCACACACAGCGGCTGTAAAATGATTTTTTCTGTACATTTTTCTGTAGTAATGGATACAGGTGCCCAATACTAAGTCTTACATTTAATCCAGATTTTAGTATTACACACATTTTTATGTATTTAAATATTATCATGCACTTTAAAATTTGTAATAAACACATAATTCAGCCACTTATTTTATTGCATTACTTTATGAGACATCGGTGGGATTAGTATAGAGTGTAAACCAGAGGTATACACTGCGTAATGAGTGAGTTATGTTACCCAAACCATATTATGTGAGACCCTAGATGAATCCAAGGGGCCCATATAGAGGTTGTTTGGCTAGAACACAGTACCCTAATATAAGGGTTAATGTGGAACCTGGGTAAAAGCTGAATGATTAAAGCGGTAGCCCTGGGAAAACTATAAAAGATACATCCCAATACTGATATAAAAGAAAAGAAAAATACGATTTTAAACATAAAGATTAATTTAATAGAGATGTTAAGCACTTGGCACTTTAAAATACATCAGAACGGAAATCGAGCGCAGCATAGCGCTCATCTTGTGGCTGATTGGCAGACACGGGCATATTCTTCTGCGCAGGTGCGGAGTCACCAAAATGGCACTGAGACCACGACCCTGGTCACCACAGCAAGAGTACACAGCCATGAGATCATGTATGCGCAGTAGAACTTCCGCAACGCTGATTACACAGCATACATGGCGGTGGCGAGGTTTGGGCATATGGAAAGTTTTTTAACGTTATAAGAAATGTGTCAGAGGCACCCCAATTAAGCAAAAAGTGACGTTTTAAAGTTTGAATAATCACTTGCAAGTTACTAAAAATTAAATCATGTACTATTATCATGGGCACTAATGGTAGTAAGGTTTTTGTTGTAGAAACATGATGCTTGTAATGCATTTTGTAAAAATTGAATAATGGATGTTTTCATTATGGTAATGGCAATACATGCATATGTGCTTGGGTTTGCCAGCTAGTGGTTGCTGGACAAAGGGCGTGTGTGCCAGAAACGTAGCCTGACACTTTAACCAAGGCCAGAATAAAAGCGTAAAAATACATCGGAACTTGAAGTGCTGCAACTGCTTTAATTGTATGTAGATAGATAGATAGATAGATAGATAGATAGATAGATAGATAGATAGACGCTGTTACTGCCAGAACATATGCATGTATGAAAAGTTAGATGGAATTAAAACCCTGAATAAAAACATTTAGCCATTTTAAAAAACTGAGATGGAAATATTTTTTTACTTATCTTATAAAACAAGGTTTTTGGTGCATATATACTTGCCAATAGATGTTTGCCCATCAACCGCGGCAAGGTGACCTTAATCTGATAGGACCCTGTCTGCACTGTACACTGTACCTCACTTGGGATTCTTAAAGCTTACAATTTATTGGGGAAGTAGAAGGATGCACACACACGACCTCCCATCAGCCCCAGGATGCCTCTGATGTATGTGTGCATCTTTCTACTTCTACCAATTGCTACCGCCCCATGCCACGTTACACTTGGCATAGTTGACAGGATCGAGTCTGACACTAGGAAGAAGCAAAGCAGGGAAGACTTGGAGTCTCATGAAGGATAGAGACCGTTACACGGTTTAAGATGGTGCCATGAAAATGGTTTTATTAGTATGTACAGGAATAAGATCCCACCCAACGTATACATAGAAGGTAGGAAAGAGCGCAAAGAGCCATCTAGCCTTGGAGAGATTACACCTACTGAAATAACTGTCATGTCTGGAAATGCCAGCTTGCAGTATGAGGTGCCCACCCAAGTAGGGCGAACTGAAAGAAGAAGGCCTGGCCAGTGAAATGGGACCCAGAAAAACTGGCAGAGATGTTGACCAAGCATAAACAAAACAGTGAAAGATGTAGAAGTGACATAGGATACCAAGCAATAAGAAGGTTGGCGCCATTAGTCTGCTGGAAGTTGAAGGGAGAGCAGTGATGGTAGAGTCGAACATTCTGATGATGATAGGATGTCTTGCACTCGATTAGTTGTCCAGAGGAAAAGAGGACATGGTCGGTGGTATCAGATAGTGGTGCCGATGGAAGAAGAAGGAAGACCGGGTGGCAGATAACGTCACTGGGTGCTCAGATGGTAAGCAAGAGACAAGGTGCGAGACAGAGGTTGACCACTTGACCCTGCCCTGGTTCATGGCCTATGGGAAGGCCATGCGGCTGGAAGCCTAACGGCACAGAGGCCAGTGGATTGCCCACTGACCCAAAAGACAATCCCCACTTCCAAGAGAGCCTTATACCACCAAAGCAGTGGATCTCAGACATGATTTGGGGTAAGAAGAGAAGGGTAGACAGGGTGTGGACTCAGCTAGCTAGCCCATAGGGTATAAAGATTTCACTCAGCATATGACACAAAGATTTGTAAACATTTTGCACTTTTCAGAGTCGGGAAATCTCTTTTTTAGCCCATTTTACATTATTTGTACTCTGAGAGTTATCACTGTGTTATTTATGGAGTTACATAGGACTTCAGGTGACATCTACTGCAATATCTGTACTCAGAGAGTTATCACTGTGTTATATGTGATGTTATATAGAAATAAAGGTAACATCCTCCACATTATCTGTACTCTGAGAGTTACCACCAGTGCTTTTTGTTTGTGGGGGTATGTGGTGGTATGGCGTACCGGAAAATATGCAGAGGGGCGGAGCTAAATGGGGACTGGCGTCCACTGCATGCCGCCCACTGCCTGGTGATCTCCTGGCTGCCCGACAGCAAACCCCCACCAGCCGGCGCCTGCAAGCACCCCCCGCTCCTCACGCTGCTGGTGCCTGACAGACTTCCCCTCCCTCCCCGCTCCTCGCACCAGTACTATTCTTTTACAAAAAAACCACTGGTTATCACTAAGTTATTTAAGGAGTAAGGCTGGGGTCACATTTGAGCATGACACCAGCACTAAAATCTTGAGAAAGCAGCCACAGCGCATAGTGGTAACGCTATAGCGCTGCCTGTGGAACGCAACCCCATAGCAACCCACTGTTTATCTTAGCAGCGGTCACACACCAAGCTGCATGATGTGCACTTTAGCAGAGCGCACAGGAAATTGCTGTCTGCAGAGTTTTCCTGTGCGCTTTGCTAAAGCGCTCGTCATGCAGCTTGGTGTGTGGCCGCTGCTAAGGTTAACACTGGGTTGCTATGGGGCTCCAGTTCGCTGGCAGCGTAAAGCATTAATGCTATGCGCTGCGGCTGCTTTTCAAAGATTTTAGCGCTGGCGTCATGCTCAAGTGTGACTCCAGCCTTACATAGGACTGCAGGTGACATCTACTACATTATCTATAGTTAGAGAGTTATCAGTGGTATTTCATAATACCACCATGTTTGTTGTTCTAGAAAGAAAAATTAACCTTTAAATTTGGTAATTTTTACCTTTATTTTATGAATGTGGAAGGAGTATGGTATGCAAAATGGCCATGATTTCCCAGCACACAAACAGGAACCTAGTGTTAAAAATGTGACTGCTATCTCTGGATATATCATCGAACCAGCTATTTGATTAGAGAATGAATTGTCCACATATGTAATGTTTTTAACACAGTCTCAAAAAAAACTAGGCAAAACTATACACTAAATTAACCCTCATATTTAATAGGTCTTTGGGTTATTTTTTTTACAATTCCATATTTACGTGATGGTCTCCTTTAACATTTTATACATTATTTTAAAACACTGAAATAAGTCTGGTCTTCTATCAAATTTCAGAAAATATTCCTTTGCATAGTAATTGCACCACAGGAGGCTGTGAGCGCTGCAGCAGGGGCATGCCTGTTTATTTGGGATACACAGCTGTATAACTGTTTCCCAGTGGTTTTGTAAATCATGAGCACAAAGAATTCCAATCTCATGTTTGGTCATATCTTGAGGGTCAGGGATTGTGAGTTGAACACCCCCAACAGAGGCTGACACTGGGTCCCTGACAGCAGGCACACCACAGATCTGGACTCCAGGACTATTTGTTCACCATTGTTTGATTGGATTCAAAGTAGGAAATCTCAAATGACTAATTGCCTACAAAAAGACAAACAGGAAAAATATTTGTAATACAAATATTGCTAAGTGTTTGTTTAGGGATATTAATTCAGTGATCTCATTTGCTTATGAAAAATTAGCAAACATTAAACCTACCTACGTTTGGAAACATTTGTAACAAAAACTTCCAGAGATGACTCTTCTGCTGCTCATAATTTCCCACTGGACAACTGGAACTTCTATTTATTTTATCCATAGTATTGATGCAAATCATACAATAATGCCTATAGGAAGTCTAAAGGCCCCGTTACCCGGGGCGACATCGCCGCCCATTACATCGGCGATGTAGGGGCGTGGCCTATCGGCGGCGACATCGCCCCTATGTCGCCTCATGTAAAGGGGCGATGTCGGCGCCGCCGGGAGGTCGCCTGGTTCAGAGCATTGCTCTGAAACCAGGTGACCGATCTGCGGCAATGTGCACACATCACCCCATGTAACCGGCCGCCGGCAACCTGTCAGGCGATGGGAGCCATAGGCTGGGGTTTTCAGACACCCCAGCGGTGATGCCGCCTGTCAGCTCGCCGGCTCGGGGCTGGAGATGTCGCCCCATGTAAATGGGGGACGGCGACGCTGGCGGGGCACCAAAAACGTGCGCGCACCCGCCAGTCGCCACCGACATCCCCAGCCCCGTCGCCAGGTGTGACGGGGCCTTAAGAACAGGAATTTCTACAATGACAAGAAGAGATGAGACTCCCAGACCCAGGGCTCGAATTCCCATGAGAGGATATCAAATTATGAAAAGAGGAATCCCAAGACAAATTCTAAATAAAAAAAGTGCTAAATACTTTGTCTGATTCTGATAATGCCCATTTAAAACATCGTCCTTTAAGCCTTAGCTAGTGATGAGCGAGTGTAATAGTTACAATTTGCTATTCGTATGAACAGTACGGTATTCACGATACTCGTTACTCGGCGAGTATAGCTGGTGCTCGTGAGTGAGGTCAATTGTTATCGATCTGACACATATATCCAGCTCCCTTCAGTTAACAATGTGAGCTGGCACCTCAGTGAGAGTAGATTGGATGTTAGGGTCTCTGTGGGGGGCACAGCAAGGTGTTTTATGCAGCAGAAATGTGAAAAAGCTCACCCTCCCCACTTCATCCTGGAAAGACTCGTTTTATGGCCGGATGTGTGTGATCAGAGCCTATCTCTAATTGACTAACATTATACGTATTATTTGGACGAATATGCGAGTGTTAAAAAGTACTCATTACGAGTATAGCGAGTGGGAATATTACACCACTCACTTATTACTAGCCCCAGCCACTTTTGTTTGAGGGGTGTCTTAAACGAGATGTCACAGGAAGATGACCCTGAATTCACTACCCAACAATTTCTATCGACCCCATCCAGGATCAGGACATCATCATGGGGCAGTGTTGCGGTTACATAACTGTCAACCTGATTCAGTAGAAGTAAAAGAGGAGTGACTGCAGCTCCAGTGACCAGCAAAACATTTCTTCTGTTCCCACTGCCTGCATCTTCTGTCGCCACCATAGTCTCTACTGCTGAAACTGCTGCCTGTTTCTCTGAAATTAGACATTATGAAGGGATGGTTATAAAGGCAGGATGTGTGAAAAAAAAGCTTCTATTACTGCTCTCAAATAAATCTGCACAAGTGGAGCCGCTAGTGTCACTCACCCTTCTTCTATTGCCATCCCCTGATGACAATTGATTTGAGGGCAGTAATAGAAGTCAAGGTAGTGCTCATGTTACTCGCTGGGAGGAGCTGGCCACGAACTAATGACTATCAGACTTTTACAGCACGGAGCGCTGGTTACATCAATATTATTGTTGTATTTTATTAGAGGTTTGCTTGCTTGTCAGTTTTAAGGTCACAATTAAGGGGGAAGGGATTGTAACAGTGTTTCATCCTAGTCAGCCTCCATGGCCATAATGCAATCATGCCTACATTAACATTCGTCGTCTTGCATCTGGTGGGGAAATCTGTTTTTATTTCTCTCGGCAGGGGGGCCTCCTGGATCTTTGGAGTCTGGCCGGAGACTTAAGGCCCAGTCAAACATAACGACGCATCAACGATCCCGATAACGATAACAATATGCAGAGATCGCTGGTGCGCCGTTTCTCACATCACTGGTAAGATTTCAAACAGATATCTCACCAGTGATGTGAAAAACGACGCACCAGTGATCCAGAATTATACCGAGGTCGTTGGGAATTGTCACTCCATAGCGTAGCATTTAGATCGTTGGTCATTGTCCCTGTCAAACACAACGATGTAGCGTTCCCAGCAGGAGCACAACTACACAGGAATGACCCTGAGCAGTGTGTAACGATCAACGATCTCACAGCAGTAGCCAGATCGTTGGTGCCTGTCACACAGAACGACATCGCTAACGGGATCGCTGTTCAGTCACAAAATCTGTGACGCAACAGTGATCTCATTAGCGATCTCGTTATGTGTGGCAGGCACCAACGATCTGGCTACTGCTGTGAGATCGTTGATGAAAAGAATTGGAAGCAAAAGGATCTGTGCTGAGGTCAGGTCCTGAGATTATGAATGGTATATAGAATTGGGAGTTGGTCACATGTGCTTCAGTCATGAAATCTACTGTTGGGATTTAAGGAACTATTCTAAGGACTATTGTGGAGCTGGATACATGTGCTTTGGCCGTGATATCCTTCGTCTGGAGGAACCGAAGGACTATTTTTGCTGCATGGTTTCTGATCCTGTGGACTAGGGGCATGGGATGTTTCTTGTGTGGCACCTTGGTAATGGGACACCTTTTTATAGACCAGCAGTTGAACCAGCAGATATTAATTTTCACTAAGTTAGAGGATTGTTTTCATATTAATTATAGATTTCAGCTGATGTTATGACTTTCCTTTACTTTTTGCACCTTACTTTCTTCATATGTTCAATACTTTTCCCCCTAATCGTTTTACATTACACTGTGTGCAGAATTATTAGGCAAGTTGTATTTTAGAGGATTATTTTTATTATTGATCAACAACTATGTTCTCAATCAACCCAAAAGACTCATAAATATCTAATCTTAATATTTTTGGACGTTGGAGTGTTTTTTTTTAGATTTGGCTATCTTAGAAGGATATCTGTTTGTGCAGGTAACTATTACTGTGCAGAATTATTAGGCAACTTAATAAAAACTAAATATATTCCCATCTCACTTGTTTATTTTCACCAGGTAAACTAATATACCGTAACTGCACAAAAAATAAGAAAAAAAATTTCTGACATGCAAAAACAAAACCCCAAAATATTAGTGACCAATATAGCCACCTTTCTTTATAATGACACTCAACAGTCCTCCATCCATAGATTCTGTCAGTTGCTTGATCTATTTACAATCAACATTGCGTGCAGCAGCCACCACAGCCTCCCAGACACTGTTCCCAGAGGTGTACTGTTTTCCCTCCCTGTAGATCTCACATTTTAGGAGGGACCACAGGTTATCTATGGGATTCAGATCAGGTGAACAAGGAGGCCATGTCATTATTTTTTCTTCTTTTAGACCTTTACTGGCCAGCCACGCTGTGGAGTAGTTGGATGCATGTGATGGAGCATTGTCCTGCATGAAAATAATGTTTTTCTTGAATGATACCGACTTCTTCCTGTACCACTGTTTGATGAAGTTGTCTTCCAGAAACTGGCAGTAGGTCCGGGAGTTGATCTTCACTCCATCCTCAACCCGAAAAGGTCCCACAAGTTCATCTTTGATGATACCAGCCCATACCAGTACCCCACCTCCACCTTGCTGGCGTCTGAATTGGAGTGGAGCTCTCTGCCCTTTACTGATCCAGCCTCTGGCCCATCGATCTGGCCCATCAAAAGTCACTCTCATTTCATTAGTCCATAAAACCTTTGAAAAGTCAGTCTTAAGATATTTCTTGGCCCAGTCTTGACGTTTCATCTTATACTTCTTGTTCAAAGGTGGTCGTTTTTCAGCCTTCCTTACCTTGGCCATATCCCTGAGTATGGCATACCTTGTGCTTTTTCATACTCCAGTAACGTTGCAGCTCTGAAATATTGCAAAAACTGGTGGCAAATGGCATCTTGGCAGCTTCACGCTTGATTTTCCTCAATTCATGGGCAGTTATTTTGCGCCTTTTTTGCACAGCACACTTCTTGCGACCCTGTTGGCTATTTGCCATGAAACGTTTCGGTGATCACGCTTCAAAAGTTTGGCAATTTCAAGACTGCTGCATCCCTCTGCAAGACATCGTACAATTTTGGACTTTTTCTGAGCCTGTCAAATGTCTCTTATGACCCATTTTGCCTAAGGAAAGGCATTTGCCTAACAATTAAGCACACCTTATATAGGGTGTTGATGTCATTACACCACACCCCTCCTCATTACAGAGATGCACATTACCTGATTTATTTAATTGGTATTTGTCTCTCAAGCCTATACAGCTTGGAGTAGGACAACATGTATAAAAATTATCATGTGATCAAAATACTCATTTGCCTAATAATTTGAGATGAGCGAGTTTCAAAATGCTCGGGTGCTCGAAGCTCGGGCCGAGCATCCCAAGATACTCGTGTACTCGGCCAGAGCACCGAGCCCAATGTAAGTCAATTAGTGACAGGCTCCGCCCACAGACTTCCGGCTATAAAACGAGGGTTTCTGGGAAAGGGTTGGTGGGGGGGCTTTTTCAAATTGTCGCAACATACAACACCTTGCTGTGCCCCCCAGAGGCACCCTAACAATCAATCTGCTCTCTGTGAGGTGCCAGCTCACTGTGTGCACTGACGGGAGCTGTGTATTTGGGTAAGATCGATAATTATTAGTGAAGAGTCCGAGCATCTCGGCGGTACTCGGCAATACTCGTGCGAGTAACGAGTAGCGCCAAGCATGCTTGCTCATCACTACTAATAACTCTGCACACAGTTTATTAAACAAAACAATTTATGCACATCTATGGTTTATTTTCTTTGCCTGGGAGGATTGTATTGGTTGTTACGGACATCTGGCAAGAAATGAATGTCAATAGCCACATTAGTAATATATTTTCTTAGAAAAATTGTGATGTGTTATTTTGCCACTATATGGCCTTGTTCACACATACCATCTGTTTTTGCCTTAGATCCATTTTTGGGAACATTTTGGACAATTATTTTTTCAAAGTCCAAAAACGCATATGCGTTAACGCATGTGCATTTTTTAAAAACATGTGTTTTTTTAACATGGGGCCCTATGGGAAACGCATGCGTTAACGCATGTCACATATAGGCTCCTGCGTTAACGCATATGCGTTTTTAATGAAAAAATGACTAAGTCCCAAACTTGCCAAAAACGTCCAGGACCTAAGGGGACACTATTGTCACCCTTAAAAAAACGGATCTGTTTTTCTAAGGGCTAAAAAAATGCATTAGGATGTGTGAACAAGGCCTATGACTTTCGTTAATATAGAGAGCAGCACCTAAACAGGGCAACATCAGCAATGAAGATTGTATGCTTATTCTAAAGGCACTGCAATTCCCCTTCCACACTGCAAGAACAGACTATATTTTTAGTGTAGCAAAACCAAGGATGTGAGCCAAGTGAAGTTCATATACATGCAGGGTATAAGGACATGTTTACACTGCGGTCATTTAATAGACAAACCTTAAGGTAGAAATAAAATGAGCATATACCTTGCAGTAAGTAAATAGTAAAAGTACATATAAATAACATAGCAGATTTATTAACACATTTCGATTAAAAAAAAAAGTGTAAAAGCCTTCCAAACCCTGTAAGGTACACACCAATTGGGAAGGTCCTAAACTCCAGCATTAAAGGGCTGCCCTCATAAACCATTCAGATGAGATGCACAGTGCAGTTCATTATCTTTACAATATCTGTAATTCAGTGTGATGCAGGAGCTGCTTTTACTATTCCCCCTCCCCTCTGGGACATTACATCCCATATTAATAGCTGATAATAGCTGCATCTGTCTGAGAACAGGGGACATAACAATGCAACAAAGGCAGCTATTATTAGGAAATTGGCTAGCAGTACCAGCAAGGAGCAGGCAACGCCTCCAGATGTGTGATGTAATGTCCCCAAAGGAGGGGAGCAGAAAGAACAGCTCCAGTGTCACTGAATTACAAGTATTGTAGGGATAATGAGATATACTGTGCATCTAATCTTTATAGTTTATGAGGGAAGGGACAATATAGGTATTTTTTATCTTCCTGGGGTACCCCTTTAAAACCTTGTTTCAACCAACCTCAATATAGATGGGGCAGAGCAGGACTGGGGCCTGACTAGTTCAACTGCTCAAGGGAAGCTTTATAGATGAAACGTCTAGCTCAAAAAGGCAGCCACAACCCTGTTTGTACAACGTACAAGATTTCACAGAAAAAAAATGGACAAATAGGGTGGCTTCTACGCTTTTTAATTAAAATAGTGTTAGCAAGTCCCCTATAATATTTAAATGTATTATTATTATTATTTGCTGCATTTTTCAGATGATAAGATGCACTAGACCATTAGGTTTTAGAGGTGGAAAATAGTGGGG
This sequence comes from Allobates femoralis, assembly GCA_033576535.1. Taxonomy (NCBI): domain Eukaryota; kingdom Metazoa; phylum Chordata; class Amphibia; order Anura; family Aromobatidae; genus Allobates; species Allobates femoralis. The sequence continues at coordinate 58,048,232 of JARQOC010000007.1, forward strand.
AAAATATATGAAGCAAAATATGTAGTAAAATACTTAATAACTTAAAACACATACTTTAATATTTCACCAATGAAAAAAATAGCAATTAAATATCAGCTGAAGTCATACAGCCAGTTCCGGATACTTGCTGCCTATGGATCGGGCAGTCTGTATCAGCAAATAAAGATGTTGACCATTATCTTTTTGCCTGTGAGGAGAACTATAACTGCCAGCATGTCCTGCATATCCTGTGGCTTGCTGGGAGTTATAGTTCATCACAGGATCAGGGGCGGACCTACCGTGGTGCAGCTGGTTCAGCTGCACCAGGGCCCCGACTGGGTAGGGGGCCCCTCAAGCATCAGTAGGGGGCCCCCGTGACCCTGTGTCAGAGGAGAGGAGGTTAACTGAGGGAAGCTTCCTGCTTCCCTTGGCTGCTCCTGCCCCTTCTCTCCTCTGCAGCCCTGGCTCCCAGACATTCAATGCGCAGCTTGGCGCAGGTAGGAGCCGCTCGCCCCCTCCCCGCTCCACAGCTGCAGCTGCTTGCACCCCCCCGCTCCTCACCTAGGGCTGCACCAGGGCCCGCCGGGCTGCAGGTCCGCCACTGCACAGGAGTGACACAGTGATTTAATTTACACTTTTTTTATTATTATATCCTAATGCTTGCCTCTTCACAGATTCTGTAAGTAATCCTGCTCTCTGTAAAGAACGATTGAGTTCTTCCTTGTTCTGCTTAAATAACTGCAGCCAGGATAGACATGAGGAGTGGATTGTCTCCGGTCCAGATCAGGAGCGGCAGTGACATAATTAAGAAGTTGGCTTGGGCAGCCATGTATGCCTGCTATTTCAGTGAATGTATATGCACTGCTCCCCTCCCCCATAATTCCACCCACTTCTTGGCACTGAAGCTTTTACCAAGAGATAGGTAAGATTATGGGTGTGTTCAGCAGAGCATATCAATTTTGTATTAAAAGGAGGCATGAGCCGGCTGCCATGTCAGACCATGGTCTCTGCAGTCTTGCTTTCCTCACAGGTTCTGTAAGTAGTTCTCTGTACAGTGCATTTGAGTTCTCCATGGCTCTGCTTTTATCACTTCAACTGCAATAGAGAAGAGGAGGTTGGTCATCTCTTATCCACATCATGAACTGCAGTAACATACTGAAGAGTCAGGGGACTGTGTGTTGTTCTTTTCTGGGCTGCCATGCCATGACTCTTCATTACGTCACTGCAGCTTGTGATATGGATGGGGGACTGCCCAGCTACTCTTTTTTATCTCAGTTGCAGTGATTAAAACAGAGCCAGAGAGAGCTCAAACAAGCTGTACAGAGAATCGGTTTACTTACAGATCCTGTGAAGAGGAAAGCAAGATTGCAGTAGCCATGGTATTTAAACGCCACCACAGCACCCTACTCCTGCTTCCTCTTAATGCAAGTTGATATTTACTTTTGCCCACATCCATAATCCCACCCACCTCTTGGAGTGAACTTCAATGCAGAGAAGTGGGCGAAATTATGGGTGTGGGGAGTAGTGAATATTTATTTCCTTAAATAGCTGTACCTACTGGCTGCCCCAGGGTATATATTTATTTTATTTATATTCTATTATTTATTATTATTCGATGCCTTTGGCTCAATCTTGAGTCATGGTTGCATGATGGATGAACGAAGATCGATCTACTGCAGCCAAGATAGATCCACCACGGTCTTCTCTGCTGTTATTTTGACAGTATCAAGCCATCAGTTTGCTGGTCTTCTTGTCCACCCTGCTCCTTCTATTTTTCCGACCATGATATCCTTCCCCTGTGATTGCTCTCTTTGTATTATGTGTCCAAAGTAGGCAAATATTATCTTGGTGATACTTGCTTCGAGTGAAATGTCTAGTTTAATATGTTTCTATCTTAGGTTTTATCTCTATTTTTAGTCTGACCACCTTTCATAGTCATGGTCAATTTCTACCATATATCTTAAAGGGACCTGTCAGGTCCTCCGTGCCCCCAGAACCACCAACAGTTGTGGGCACATATCAAAATTCACTGCCTGGCAGTTCCTTCATTTTTCTAAACTCGCAAATAGATTTTATGAAAAAGCATTTCTAAAATCTATTTATAATATGCAAATTAGGCCTTTGACTAATTGAGGGGGCTTTAGTTCCTGGACTAGTTGGCCCACGTAGCATGTGATCATGCCCCTATGGGTTTGATAACAAACTTCGCAAAAAACGGCATCCTCTCCGTTGCTATGTAAAGCTATCGCATGCGCTTCACTTTGTTCCCCTCAAAGTAGTGAGCTTCTCAAGCTTGAAATAAGCTTCTGGCTTCAGAGAGGAATTGTGTGCATCATCAGAAGTGTGGACAACTGTCAGTCATGCGCAGTGAGCCTATCTGAAGTTGAGATGTGTACACCCGGAATCAGAAGCTGAATCCTGTGAGATGAAAAAAGCTGCATACATGCGCAAGCTTTGCATAGCACTGGCAAGGACCCCGGCTTTTGTAAAGCATTTAATCATGCCAAAGGGGTAGAAATACATGCTAAGTGGACTGACAATGACCCCTCCCCTAATCAAAGGCCTCATTTGCATATCATAAACTGACTTTAATAATACGTTTTCTAAAGATCTGTTTATGTATGCAAATAGATTAAATGACTGTTAGGCAGGGAATTTTGATATTTGCCCGCAACTGTTGGTGCTTCTAGGGGCACGGAGGACCTGACAGGTTCCCTTTAAATGTAACTGGCGCTCCAGGCTTACATTGTAAAAGCAACTCCTGGCACACACATAATGCCCAGTGTGATCTGTAGTCAGTCATGTGATGCAGAAGAGGCGATCTGGAGCGGCGCTGGAACCAAAGATGGCAATTGATTAGTATGTAGTACATTTACACAGGTTTAGGCAAAATTGTTTTTGTTGTTTTGCTTCTTTAACACTAGAAGTCCCAGAGAGGGGTCATTTAATATTTCTACCTTTTGGAACCCAGAGATGGGTCGAATGACCTGAAGGATTTTAGGCCACATTTACAAATGAAAGGATGCTAATTGGAACCATCAGAGTTGTTGGTTTGGACTAAGGGTCATTTGACCCTCTTTCGGGACTTCAGGGGGGAGCTTGGAATTTCTGGGACTTCTAGTGTTAAAGAATAGATATCAAGTATAAATGGTTAATAACCTGAAACTCCTGAATTACATAGACACATACCTATTACAAATGTCATCTGTATCTTTTATTCTTTATTATTCTATGGTAGCGATGATTCAACGAAGAACAGGCACTTTCTACATTGGTGATGAAACTGCTCACGAATGCATCCGATGTAATTAGTTCATCATTAGATTCTGAGACTCCACTAACACTGGCTCTCTGGTTGGCAAACAGTTGTTACCCACTCCCTACATCATGAAGGAACATGCAGCAATCATGATCATCTATCTTTAATAGTATTCAAGTATTTCATTAATGACTTGTTCTTGACAAGTCTTCAGATATCGTGCTTGATGGAACTGATATCTCCCCACATGAGAGAAAGTCAGGATGAATGTGAACATTGGGACTGACCTTGTCTTCTGAACTCCTGTCCTTGGCACCCAAGGCCTGGAGGTGTAGACTTTACTGGTCTTACTTTGAGCTATTGGGCCTCCTCGACTTACACAGCATATGAAATTTCAAAAAATATTAGAATATTGCAGGCTTCCACAATTAGCATATTCATTTATTACCACATTGCTATGTTACAGCCTTTTCTATGATCCATGCCTGAACAAGCCTCTCATTCTGTTTCTTGGGAAATATGCCTTAAAAGCTCAAAAATCCAGACGTAAAACTCATATTTTTAAAATTCTTATTACTTTAAAATTAGATTGTTGTAACCTTGTTCACTTTTTCAACAATACCTTTCCATTGAAGCGTTTTTTTTTACCAATATTGTAAAGTATTGAGTAGTATGCTGTAAGATTCAATTGAATCGTCCAATTTTGATCCTCCAGTAATGGATCAAGGGTTGAAAATATAAGAATTGTACAATTCAGAAACAAACTGATACAAAACAGAAACTGCAGTTTCCAATTTTAGAAAAATACATAGTTTAAAAAAAAAGTCAATGGAGAAAGCAGACACTTTGGTTTCCCTTTGCATTTGTTTTGTTCCATTAGTAATAGAGTTATTTTACTCCTGATTTTTCTGTCACCATTGGTGTTCTGGGCATATTCGGTGCTGAAAACCATATGTGGCACTGCAGAGTCCAGATGCTACAATGTCATTGCCTCCCTCTGGGGGAAGTGTCATACCTAAGAGCAACAGAGCAAATGAAAACACACAACACCTTTCTACCTCCAAGCCTGAAGGGGGAGCTCTAAAGCCCGGGTTCAGGGTAGCTCCCCTATAAATCCTGGTCTGGGGCAGAGTTAGTCAGTTCAGTTCCTTTGGTGGACTGAGGAAGGCATCCTGTGGACTGGAGCAGTGCTAAGCTTGTCCCTGGAAAGCTAAAGCCTAGCTTGAAAGGCCCGTAGGCAAGGGTCTGAGGAGGTCGAGGAGAGCCTGGAGAGTGGAGCAGTGTCGATCTCACCCCAGTGTAGAGAGCACCAAGAACTGGACACCGGAGTCCGAGGCTGTGCAGGGCCTAACCTCCCGGCAGCCAACATTGGAGGGTGGGGGATTCCAAGTCCCCCATCCACACCAAAGTGCCTGCAGACAAAGCAGCATGAAGAGCCCAGGAGCAGCCGCCAGACAAGTGGGACTGGAGAAGGACTCGAGCTGCCTGTCATACTGGCACACTGCAGGAGAGAGAGAGACAGGACCGCAGCTCAGTTTAAGCAGCAGCAGGGACCCATAGAAAGAGTGCAGTAGGGAGTCCTCAGAACCTGAGGAGAACCCCAAGTTGCATTCAGGTTGCATGGACTCCCAGTAACATCACTTGTCCTTGCATCACTACCACCAGTAAAGGACCTGAGGAACCAACAAACCGTGAGTCTGTCTTTCACTTTGCACCCTCCATCCTGCACCCTATAGCCTTCCAATATTCACTGCCCTGGGGACCCGCGCCACCCATGGAGAGCCACTACATTCCAGCTGACTGTCCATAGTCCCCAGAGGTTCTGAAGCAGTGGCGGCTACCCATAGCCGCAAATCACGGGTTGCGTCACGATCTTTATCCCTAAAACATTTCCCCCGCATTTTTAGTGACTCCGCAGGGCCACGGAAGCAGGGTCTCAGCCCCTGTGCGTTCCCCGAGAGACCGAACCAGCCCGGTTCCGAGTACCCCATGGCCCTGGGGGTGAGTTACATATCTGTTTACAGATCACATAAATGATGATCATTCCTCATGATCCATTTGCAAAAAAAAAACTTTAATGGAAAACAATCCAGTTATTTGGATGAAAAAGAAAATTATGCAGGCAATGTTTTTCCTTCTGTTCAAAAAATTGGATAGCAAATTGAGCAGAAGCAAATTTAACCACAAACTTACATGCGTTAGCAGGATGCAACAGGCCCCCATGATAAAGGTGGGGGCAAACCAGGTGCATAATACCAATGAGACAGCCACTGTCAGCCTACCATATAATGGAGGGGTGGTTGCTGGTATTAGACATGCACACAGATAAGGTTAGCATAGGACACCTATCACACAGATATGTGTGATTTACAGTGTCTGGTTTTCAGCCTATTGGTCATACCCATATAATTTGTGTCCTTTTCTGTGAACAGTTTTTTTTCATTTAGTGTAGACTCCTAAGCATGGGGACCCTTGACTTTGAGATTTGTCACAACCTCCAGAAGGAATGCAGGGCCACAAAAACACACAAGGGGTTAACTGCAGATCATCATCCCTGTGTGGTCACAAGGGGTTAACTGCACATAAAGTAACCTATTGTGACCACACAGGGATGATGATCTGCAGTTAACCCCTTGTGACACACACAAGGGATTAACTGCAGATCACCCCTGTGTGGTCATTCAGGGGTTACCTCTGCCTCTGTCCCGGCGCATGCAAGCAACGGCGCCGGGACAGAGGCAGAGAGAAGATGGTGGGCGACGCTGCAGGATGGGACCGAGGTTGGTAAGTATGAGAGGCAGGGAAGGGGGGTTGAGGGGAGGCCGGAGGGGTGCGGATCGGAGAGGGGGGGTCAAGGGGAGGCGGGGGACGACCAAAGGGTGATGGTCTGTGGAAGGGGGGGCGGGAAATGACAGGAAGGGTGCGGACAAGGGGGGGGGGGAGTTACAGGAGGGGTGATGACCTGGGGGGGGGATAACCGGAGGGGGAAAACCTGGGAGGCGGGAAATGACAGGGAAAACTCTATCCAATCTGATGTTTGATCAGATCGGATGGAGTTATGAGCACCAGGAGCTGGGGAGCGGAGCAGGGAGGAGGGGGGAGCCAATATCATGGGTGGGGGGAATGACATTGGGGGGCCACTGAGGGGACCCCCAGGAATGGTGGCATCTCTATGCGATCTGACCTGTCATATCGCATAGAGATGCAGTGGAGGTGGCGGGTTTTACCGCCGGCCGCCACCATTTTTAGATGGTCAGGGGGAGTGATGGGGGTGGGGCGGATGATCCCCAGTACTGGGGTCTTGCGGCAGGTAGGGGTTAATGCCTTCACTTTGATCCGACATGTGTTTTCATGTTGGATCAAAGTGAAAGCATTTTTACTGGCAATGTCACTTTTTGTAATGTGATGATCGAAAAATGGTGCTTACTGGTCATCACACTACTGGTGCCAGTAAAACACCAGCTGATTCCTAATCTTTAGGGTCTCAGCTACCCTTGGTAGCTGAAACCCCAGAGATTTTAGCTCCAGGGGCAGCGCACCAGGTCTTACTCCTGGCTTATGTCTACAGACGTCAGCTAGGCATAAGTACCCTTTTTTTCCGACGTCTGTAGACGTAAGGTCGTCGTTAAGAGGTTAAGGTTGAAGGAAGATTTTAAGTCCATCTAGTTCAACCCATAGCCTAACATGTTGATCCAGAGGAATGCAGAAAAAAACCAATATGGCAACACTAAGCTCCACATTGGGGAAAAGAATTCCTCTTGACTCCACATACGGCAATCAGACTAGTTCCCTGGATCAACGCCCTATCAAAGAATCTAATATATATAACCAGTAATATTGTAGTTTTCAAGAAAGGCATCCAGGCCCTTCTTAAATGTTAGTAGTGACTCACTCATTACAACATCATGTGGCAGAGAGTTCCACAGTCTCACTGCTCTTACAGTAAAGAATCCGCATCTGTGATTATGATTAAACCTTATTTCCTCCAAATGTAGAGGATGCCCCCTTGTCCCCGTCTAAGAGTAAAGAGATCATTAAAAAGGTCTCTGTACTGTCCCCTCATATATTTATACATTATTATAAGATCACCCCTCAGCCTTTGTTTCTCCAAACTAAATAACCCCAAGTTTAATAACCTGTCTTGGTATTGCAGACCCCTCAGTCCTCTAATAACCTTGGTTGCTCTTCTCTGCACCCGCTCTAGTTTAGCTATGTCTTTCTTATACACCGGAGACCAGAATTGTACACAGTATTCTAAATGTGGTCGTGACTTGTATAGAGGTAAAATTATGTTCTCCTCATGAGCATCTATGCCTGTTTTAATACATTCCATTATTTTATCTGCCTTTGCAGTAGCTGCCTGACACAGGCCACTAAATGTGAGTTTATCATCTACCCATACACCCAGGTCTTTTTCAGTGATAGTTTTGCCCAGTGCTTTACAATTAAGCACTAGTGATGGGCGAATCCTAAATTACTCGGAATCGCTTGACTCTAGCGAGTCCGAGCCCAGGACTCGCTACTCGTTGCGAGTCTAGCGAGTCCAATGTTAATGAATGGGGAAGCGAGTAATAACGAGTAGTGTGAGATTTACAAATCGCAGATGTGTCTCGGAAGCTTCAGCCTGAAGCAATCCTAGTTTTGTCATTTATTTGCATTGCTCGTTTACTTTGTAAGTAATCGCTCACTCGCACAGATAAGATCATGTCTTCTCTGTGTTCTGGCTGCCCCAGCTCCAGGGTCCTAGAGCCCGCCAGCTGCCTGATGTAGCAGTGCTGAGATTGTTCTCAGTCTGCTCATTCCCTGTGTACAGACATGAATGTCTGTGCACAGAGATGATGTAGCAGAGCTGAGATTGTTCTCAGTCTGCTCATTCCCTGTGCATAGAGATCTATATCTATACACAGGGGATGTAGCAGAGAGGACATCGCGTTTTGGATTGCGTCGGACGGAAGAGGATTTTTTTAATTAAAGATGGAGTCCCTAATGGCTTTTTTTTTTATTTCTAATAAAAATTTTTCTTTGTGTTGTGTTTTTTTAAAACAATTTAATAGAAATTCATGGCGGTCATGTCTAATATTGGCGTGACCGCCATAAATTTCGGGCTTAGGGCCAGCTGATAATACAAAGCTGGCCCTAACCCCTTTATTACCCAGCGTGCCACCGCTACCAGGGCCGCTGGAAGAGCGGGGTTCAGCGCCAGAGGATGGCGCTTCAATGAACGCGCCATCGTCTGGGGCGGCTGCGGGCTGCAATTTGCAGCGGGGGGTGCCCAGAAAGCTTGGGCATCCCTGCGCTGCGGATTCCAGCCCCCAGCTGCTTAGCTGTACCTGGCTAGACATAGAAATTGCGCGGAGCCCCACGCATTTTTTTTAAATTATTTCATGAAATTCTGAGATTCTGACTCTGAGCCTCTGACTCTGAAATTCATGAAATAATTTTAAAAAAATGCGTGGGGCTCCGCGCAATTTCTATGTCTAGCCAGGTACAGCTAAGCAGCTGGGGGCTGGAATCCGCAGCGCAGGGATGCCCAAGCTTTCTGGGCACCCCCCACTGCAAATTGCAGCCCGCAGCCGCCCCAGAAGATGTCGCGTTCATTGAAGCGCCATCCTCTGGCGCTGAACCCCGCTCTTCCAGCGGCCCTGGTGGCGGTAGCACGCTGGGTAATAAAGGGGTTAATACCAGCTTTGTTATACAAGCTGGTATTAAGCCCGAGATTCTTAATGTCAGGCCACGTTTGACCCAGCCACTAAGAATCTCCAATAAAGAGTTAAAAAAACACAGAGAAAAATTTTTATTTGAAATAAAAAAAAAGCCATTAGTGACTCCATCTTTAATTAAAAAAATCCTCTTCTGTCCGACGTAGTCCAAAACGCGATGTCCTCTCTGCTACATCCCCTGTGAATAGATAGATGTCTATGCACAGGGATGAGCAGACTGAGAACAATCTCAGCACTGCTACATCATGTCTGTGAGCAGGCAGGCTCTAGGACCCTGGAGCTGCACAGAGAAGACAGCTGGACTCGGCTCGCAAAGAAACAGCAGTTACTTTGCGAGTTTCCCTGCTATCACTGGCACAGTAGCCAGTGATTACTCCCACGAGTCTAATGCAAACAATGGCAATCCTAGTTTTGTCAGCGTTTCTGACAAAACTAGGATTGATATTGATTTGCATTGGACTCGTGCGAGTAATCACTGGGAAACTCGCAGAGTACCGAGTCCTGCGAGTCCCTTACTACTCGCCGAGTAACGAGTCCTAGCGAGTAGATTCGCCCATCCCTATTAAGCACATAATTATACCTTTTTTTTGTTCTGCCCAAGTGCATGACCTCATATTTATCCCCATTAACCCTAGAATGCATACCTGGGGCCTCGCAGGCCTGCTAGGCTACTTGTTTTCTATTTTCTGCAAGATTACTTTAGCTAGAATTTTGAAACTCTAGGTATTCCTCAGGTATGTAGTTGTTAGTAATTTCCAGTTGTTCATATATTTTTATATTATAGGCATTTCGGTAAAACAACTCTTTTTGGGGACTACCCATATTCACATACCTGGGGCCTTTTAGACCTGTACTTGGTTTACATGTGATCCTCAGTTTTTTGCCTGTACTGTTGCTGGGGAAGACTTTGTCTTTATTACTCATTCTTTTAGACTCTGCTGTTGCTGGGAAGAGTGTGGATTCTGCCTGACTACATGGTCATGTGATCTTGGGAGGCAGGCTCCCTCACAAAGTCATGCATCTCTGACATCATCACAGGTCATGAACTGGAGGACAGACAACTTCCTGTTCATTGTGTGCCACTTGCTGAAGAGACTTTGGAGGAAAGAGTCAGCTTTATTGTTTCTGGAAAAAGAAACTTTCTGAGCTTCAAAAATCCAGAGGCTTCTACTGCACCTAAAAGAAAGTGGTGACCTGCTGAAGGTAAGAGGAAGGGAGCTGCACGTTACCTTTAGCACACACACTAACAAAGAGAGCACAACCCTGATTGTAATCTTTTTTTTTTTTCATTTTAGTTTACTGACATCTAAGGTTACATTGGCACAGTCTACATCCAGGGGTTTTGACTGACCAAGAAATCTTGGCAATCATTTTTGATAGTGATGAAGACAGTGAACTTGCTTTGTCCGATGAAGAGTACATGCCACCAGCTAATGTCTCTACTTCATTGTCCAGTGACTCTTCAGATGATGAAGAAGTAGTGGATCCAGCAGAATGTACAAACAGAACATCCAAAACTAATGTTTTTTGGAACAGTACTACTGGGGTTCGTGGACGCACCTCATCACATAATATTATGAGAGTTGCTGAAGGCGCTGTAGGAATTCCCCAATTCTTGTCCAAAAGAGATGTTTTCTGTAAATGTTTTTCAGATGATATTACAGATGAGGTAGTTTTGTGTACTAACTTAGAAGGAAAACATATCGCTTCAGGAAGAAAAAAAACAGAAAAATATAACAAAAGTGGAACTATATGGTTATATTGTCCTTACTCTTCTGGCAGGGTGTACAAAATTGTATGATGTTCCAATCACAGAATTATTTCTGAACCCTTTTTCAGATCCACACTACAAAGCTAAAATGTCAGTCAATAGATTTGAGAATATTAGAAGTCTTCGTTTTGATGATAAGAGAAGTCCGTCCTGTGAGGTTGGAAAAAGATAAATTAACCCCTATTATCTACGTACATCTGGAATCTTTACATCAAAAACTGTACAAAGCTTTACCATTCTAATGACAATGTGACAGTAGATGAGCAACTTCTTGCCTTTAGGGGACGTTGTAAATGTATTCAGTATATGACCAGTAAACCTGCCAAGTATGGCATAAACATTTTCGGGATGTGTGATTCTACAAGCTATTATGGCATGAATGGTCTGATTTACTGTGACAAAGAAGCTGATTTTCCAGTCCAGAGAGACCTATGTTCTGACATAGTAAAAAACACTTGCAGCACCAATTTTCAATTCTGGAAAAAATATAACAATGGACAACTACTTTACCAATCTGGAACTGGGCAAATTTTTGCATCAGAAAAAACTCACACTTGTTGGTACTATGAGGCCAAACCGCCGGAAAATTCCTCCAATCATGAAGCACAATCCCAAGCGACCACTTTATGAGAGTGTCTTTGGGTTCTGCAATCAAGCGACAATGATATCTTATAAAGCAAAGAAAGAAAAATCTGTGATATTACTGAGTACAGTGCATCATGATGGAAGTATTGACACCGATGACAGGAATCAGAAACCTGAAATAATACTGCATTATAATAAAACAAAAGGAGGTGTGGACAAGATGGATGAAATGATTGGAGAGTATGCATGCAAGAGGCAGACAAAACATTGGTCTGTAGTCATTTTTTATAATATCCTTGATGTGCCAGCCCTCAATAGCTATATTGTTTATAGTGAAACTCATCCAGAATTCCAT
>JARQOC010000007.1:58069165-58232347 GCA_033576535.1 Allobates femoralis
TTGTTAAGCAAATCCTAGCCAGGCTGAAGGACACCTTTTATACCCGCACTGCAGCAGAGATTAAAAATTAGATTCTTTGGATGCAAACAAAGGGTGCAGGACAGTGCACGGGACTATGCCCTTAATCTTCAAGAGGTGTTATGGGCCATTAACACTAGAACTACTGAGGTAGTCATTTTGACTACTTTGCACTATGTATTTCTATGTAGGTGTCACGAGTTCAGTAGTTCTAGTGTTAAACAGGTTGACCTCCAATAGGGTGCAGGATGAGGACAGACTACTAACTGAGCATTTATCGAGAGTCTCCTGTCCAACACCCACTGAACCCTTTTGCCCATTATGGCCCTACAAAACCCTGACCTGGACTTTGCACAATTTAAAAATCAGACCATTCAGGTGATGCGAGAACCAACCCCAAGTGGCACAGTGCCCTCTAGGCTCCCAGCAATAAAGGAGGCAGCACCCTTGTCTCAGGCACTCGTTGAGGCTGATGCACAGACTCTAAGCAGTAACACTTCAGCACACCTGTGCCTCCAAGTTCAAGAGTTGACAAAGAGTGTGGCTGCATTGGCAAAAATAGTGCAGTCCCTTCAAGTTTCATCACAAACTGAAAAGATCCAGCTGGCCTTCAGTCCAGATGACGTCATGTGGCAATGACAGAGGAGGATCCCACCCACCAGGGGAAGAGATAGCGATCGCTACAACTTGACTGGAGAACCCATCTACCGCTGCTGCAACAAGGCGGGGCACTTCACAAGAGTCTGTCCTTTAAACAGGTAACCCTGGGGCAGCGGGCCAAGCCCCAGGAGTAAGGTGACCAGGCCCACATAATTGGCGAGACAAGTACATCGGAGGATGACTGGTCTTCCCAGTCATGATTGATGGCATCCCAATGATCATCCTACATGACACTGGCTCCCAGGTAACAACGATGCCATATATCCTTTATAAGCGGTACTGAGCTGATTCTGACATTACCCGCATCCCAGATGAGATAACTTGACAATAATCGCCAGTAATGGTCAGCCCTTGCCACAAGTGGGATATAAAGAGATGACCATTAAAATAGAGCAAGTAGAACTAAAATCGCAGGGACTGATAATTGTAGACATTGACTGATGAGAATGCAATCCAATGATCACCCTAGGTACCAATGTGATTATTGTTCTATGACAATAGGTAGCCGAAACTGCCAGCTCTGGACAGCTATAGGTCCTGCAAAAGGAGATCAAAGCCCTGATGCAGAGACAACAAGTCCCACTGGTCATCACGTTTGTTAGTTTGCCTTTTTCTTTTTAGGGCTTGCTCAACTGTGGTTAAGGGAACTGCTTGGGCTTGTTTGTTGTAAGCTTTCTCTTGTCGTTCTCTGGCTTGGGTCAAGTCTCTCTCTACACATTCTTGCACTTTATTTTATTTTTGTTGACGCTCTGCATCCCAATCTGCTTCAGGTGGGTTTGCTTCAGGGATTAACACTCCCAGGTCTAGGTCTATGGGCAACTTGCTTGGTCTTGCTCTCATCAGGTATGCAGGGGTATAATTGGTGGAAGTCACTGGAACATGATTGTACAAGTCCACTAAATCTGGTTACTTCTCTGGCCACATGCTTCTTTCTTCCAAGGGCAATGTTTTTAACAGGTCTATTACCACTTGGTTCATGTTCTCACACTTGCCATTTGTCTGTGGATGATACGGTGTTGTTCTTATCTTCTTGCATCCATACAAGTTGCAAAACTCTTGGAACACCTCTGCTTCAAATTCTGGCCTTTGATCTGTGAGCACTTGTTCAGGATAGCCATGAGGTCTACAGAAATGGGTTTGGAAGGCTTTTGCCACAGTTTTCACTGTTAGACCTTTTACTGATACTACAACCAAGAAACGTGAGTAATGATCTACGATGGTGAGGGCATACACATAGCCAGACAGGCTTGGGGTCAACTTCACGTGATCTAAGGCTACAAGTTCACGTGGTTGTTTGGTGTCAATTGGCTGTAGAGGAGCTCTTTAACTGTCACGATCTTTCCCTCTCAGGTTGCACAGGCCACAGTTTCTACACCAGTTCTCAATGGCTTTTCTCATGCCAACCCAGTAGAATCTCTCACGTAACAGCACCTCCAGCTTCTTCCATCTGCAGTGTCCTGTTCCATCATGGTATGCTTTCAGGACCATCTGGACATCTCTCTCGGGACCACAATCTGCCACACCAATTCATGGGTTCATGCATTGATGTGTCGCCTGCACAGCTTGCCTTGATAGGTGAACAACTTGCCCTTCTCCTACCACAGCTGTTGTGCCTCTGGTGGGGCACCAAGGCCAAGGCGTGAGTCAGCCTGCTTCAGCAGCTCTTTGACTAGTGAGATGGCTGGTCACTATCTTGCGTCTCCACCCAATCATGGTTTTATGGTTTCATAACGGGTTGAATGTGACCTCCTGCATGATAGGCCTCTTGCTTTTCACTTCATGGGAACACTTGGACGTCTTGGTGTCATGATAAGCTAGTAACTCGATCTCTTCCAGCTCCTCCGGGTCTTCTCCCACATCAGACAAGTGGAGCATCCTCAACAGTGCATCAGCATTGGCATTCTTGTGCCCTGTACTTGATGGTGAAGTTGTAATTGGACAGTCATGCCATCCACCTTTACTCCAGTGGACCCAACTTTGCAGTTTCTAGATGGGTCAGGGGGTTATTGTCTGTATACATGGTATATTTTGCTGAAGCCAAGTAATGCTTAAAACATTCTGTTACTGCCCAGACCACTGCAAGAAATGTGGCGCCCCACTGGTCAGGCGTCACAGTTGGGGTACTGCACCCATAAATGAGTGTGCGGTTATCCCTGTCACAGTGGAATGTAGTATTTGTAGGAGGATCCCATCCTAGCACTCCCACACACCCACCTAGGCAGATTGTGAGATCCCATACCCAAGGGGGGGTGTTAGGGGAGGAGGGTGGTAGAAAAACTGAGTTTTAGTTTGCACTGACGAACAGAGGAGGACGGGAGCCCTGAGAGAGAGAGGGGGCCTGGAGAGAGAGAACAGGCAGCCCAGACTGAAGGAGGAGACCCCCCGAGCTTCCATACTCAGGGAGGGAATCTTGGTCCATACACCAGAGCACCGGTTCCGAAGACGCGGCACAACGAGTTCAGCCCCTGAACCGTAACACCGGAGGTCATGGGTCCATTTACTGGCCCAGACACCCTGTCAGAAAGGAAACCAGTAACACCAGGACACCCACCGGGGTCAAGATCCAGTGCAGGAGAGAAGAGAGCAGGAAGCTGGGATACTCAGGAAGCACGTCAATCGGGTCAGGTACTAAGCGGGCTGTTCCCGGACAAGCAGTAGCAGCCGGACACAGGTTAGAAACAAGGAAGGCATACCACAGGAGACTCCTAGGGATCTTGCAGCCCACTGTGACTACCCGGCCGGCTATCCTTACTTAACAACGGTTGTCTTCTGTGAACTGTACTACCATCAGCATTGTTCCAGTAAAGTACCAGGGTAGAGTGACAGAGTCTCTGTGTGCTTATTCACTGCTACACTGCAACTTACTTATCTCTATCATCAGCACTTCCATCACTACAGGTGCATCCCTGCCCCGGAGGGCCAGCTCTACCTGCAGGGAGCTATACCATCTCGGCTGTTGTACCATCGCCTTCAGGAGGTCTGAAACGGCGCTGGTGCTAATCACCAGAATCTGCGGGTGGCATCACGATAAACTTATAAACTTTTATTCCCATTTCAACTACCCCTTTTTAGTTGACTACTAGGGCCACGGGTCTGGGCAGGCCACCAGTGACATACCTACCGCAACATGGGGCCCAGATACCTGAGTCCCCATACCCTGGGCTAGTCAGAAATTTTAGCTTGAGCGAGCTATAGTTGTCAGGGTTCCTTTCTGTAGGACTAAGCTTCCTCTGGCATAGGCTATCACTCTCTCTTTGCCTTCCTGCACCTGGGATAACATGGCTCCCAATCCCACATTGCTCGCATCAATATACAGCACAAACGGTTGGCCATAGTCAGGGTAGGCCAGGATCTCATCCCCTGTCAGGGCCCACTTCAACTGCTTAAAGGAGTCTTCGTCCTTACTGCCCCATTCAAACGGTGTACTTGGGCTCTTGGCTTTCTTGGACTGGCCTAACAGGAGGTCTGCCAGCTTTGTGAAGCCCTTAATGAACCTCCTGTAGTATCCCACCAGTCCCAGGAACTGTCATAACTCCTTGATAGTCGTGGGCCTCGGCCAGTCCCTGATCACTGTAACCTTGTCAGGGTCTGGTGCCACACCTTCAGCACTAACCATGTGTCCTAGGTACTGTACCTTAGGCTTTAGTAAATGGCACTTGGACGGTTTAACTTTCATGCCATACTTAGATAATGCCTCAAATACCTCGGCCAGGTGCTCCAGGTGGTCTTCATACGTCTTCGAATACACTATGATGTCATCTAGGTACAGTAGCACAGTTTCAAAGTTTCTGTGCCCCAAGCAACACTCCATCAGCCTCTGGAACGTTCCCGGTGCATTGCAGAATCCAAACGGCATACAGTTAAACTCACAGAGTCCCATTGGCATTGTGAATGAACTCTTCTCTCTGTCCCCTTCTGCTATGGGATCCTGCCAGTACCCAATGGTAAGATCTAAGGTGGAAAAATAGTTAGCAGTTCTCCATGCAGCTAATGACTTCAATTATGGGTAGTGGGTATGCATCTTTGTGCGTAATGTAGTTTATCTGACTGTCATCTACACCATCTTGCCCTCTAAAGTCTATTGCTGCCTTTCACTCCTTGGGGGTATTACAATGGGTACCGGATCACTTACTCTTACACTGCCAACTTCTCCATCGGATAGCTCCACCTGCTGCCTCTGCATCAGGGTCTTTATCTCTTTCTGCAGAACTAGCTGCTGCCCGAGGTTGGCAGTCTCAGTAACCTGTTGTAACAAAACAATAATCTCCCCAAGGCAATTCCCAATCACATTAGTACCTAGAGTAAGCATGGGATTACTTTCACGTTGGTCTACATACACAATCACCGTACTTTGGGCTTTTAACTCTACACGCCCCACCTTTATGGTGACTTCTTTAAATCACACCTGTGGCATAGGTAAACCATCTGCAGCATATATGGTAAAACTATCATCTGGGCCACACACAATTTCTGAATCAGCCTAGTACCGCTGGTAAAGAATATAAGGCATAGATGTCACTTGTGAACCGGTGTCCAATAAAGCATTCATGGGGATTCCATCTAGCACGATAGGCAGGACCAGTCGTCCTCCCACATACCTATCTTGCCAGTTCAATGGGCCAGGCTGCTTCATTCCTGGGGAGTGACCCGATGCCCCAGGGGTTGCTCATTTAAATGACAAAACCTGGAGATATGGCCCACCTCATTGCAGCGGCGGCAGATAGGTTGTCCTGCTGAATTGTAGCGAGCGCTGGGTCGTCCTCTGGTTGATGGATTTCTCCTCTGGCACATCCTCGGGGCGTTATCTGGACTGGAGGCCAACTCTATTTTCTCCTTGGGCTTGGATCCTTGCAGGGACTGACCAGCTGTAGCTAGCTCTGCCAACTCCTTGGTCTGCTACTGCACTTGCTGTTATAATGCATCAGGGGTAACTGTTGCTAAGGTCTGCGCACTGGCACCTGCAATGGTTACGGCAGCTGGCAACACCTCCAGGTGGTGTGTTAGAGCCAGTTGCAGGGTGGCTGTAGTGCTGATGGCTGCGGGCTCTCCCAGCACACGGATGGCTGGGTCCTTGAATTGAGAAAAGTTCAAGTCTGGGTTCTGTATAGCCATCATACACAGCTGAGTTCTGTGGGCATGAGACTGTAGCTCCTCAATAAACTGTTCAGCCAATAACTTGTTTTCATCTTGGATGCTGCCAGGATCGACCTGTTTCATTGCTCTCAGCACCTTCTGGAGGTTTAAGGCATAGTCTCTTATATCATTCTGCACTCTTTGTCTGCTCTCATAAAATATCATCTTAATTTCTGCAGCAGTGCGGGTGTCAAAAGTCTCTTTCAGCCCGGCAAAGATTTGTTTCACTGTGTAAAGATTTGTTTCACTGTCTGTTTATTGGTGGCTTGGCATGACTTTACTTCCCGTTGGGCCACACCGGTTAACTGTCCCATTAGCATAGTCACTCTCTGGTCTTCAGTAATAGCATACACCCTTAACAAACTAGTCATCCTCTCTTTGAAGTCAGTCAGAGTGTCCACTTTCCCTGAGTACTGCGGCAGCTAGGTCGCTCCCGGGATGTACATCATTGAGAACGGCAAGACTGGCGCCATTGCAGCGGCCCTAGCTGTATCTTTGGCTTGGGCGGCGGCCTCACCTGTGGCCACGGCTTCGGCCTGGGCTTCGTTCAGGCCCACCACTGGTTCTCTCCTTTCCAGATGAGACATTTTTTTCCCCCTAGTGAACCGCAGCGAGGTTCTTGGGCTCCTTCAGCGATTCAGTCTACCGCTCCTCAGGCGGGGAGGTGAGAGTGCTGCAGGTTTCCGGCGCAAGGCATCCTGCGTCGCGCTGGCTGACATCACTTGGCAGAGCGGGGCTTCTCTTTGCACCCTTTCAATGGTCCCGCCCATGACAGCACACCCCCTTCTCTTCCCTTGCCAAGTGGCACAAAAATGTCAACTGTTTACTGCTTAATAAATTCAATAGCACACAGTACCCGTATATGTCGGGAACGATATCCTGTTTGCGACACCAGGGAAACCTGTCTCGACCCAGGGCCGTGGGGTACTCGGAACTGGGCTTTGGAGTGCATCTGGGGGAGTCCAGACCCGGCTTATGTGACCCTGGGGATCAGCTTTCAAAAAAGGAGGGTGTTTTGGGGATAGGATTTAGGGGATAGGTTTTGTGACGCCACCTGTGCTATCTGGCTAGTGGACCGGCACTGCGGTGTGGGACCTCCAGGGATGATGGACGGGCAGCTGAGGTTTTATCACTCGCCACAGGTTGAGTGGTTCCCCAGGGTGACCGTAACAGTCTATGGCAGTGGTAGGCCATTGGGGTGCAGGATTCAGGGCGCTGAATAACTGACAAACATGCAGGCTGGTTTCTTTTACCTTTACCATAGTGGCAAGCTTCAGGGTACAGTTCACAGTTGATGACAGGAATCTGGTTAGCTTGGAAGCAAGTCAGGGTTCTCCTCACCCGGCTGGTTCTGAGGCCTCCTTTATGCGCCTCTGCCTGCCGGACTTGGCTGCCTGTAGCTAAGCTGCGACCCACTGCTCCTGCTAGACAGTCCTGCACTAGTATGGCAGGCAGCTCGAGCCCTTCCCGGGTGCCTCTACTCTGAACACTGACCCTGGGCTCCTCTACGCTGCTGTGCCCCAAGTGCTGTGTTGGCCAGGAGACTTGGAATCTTCTGTCCTCCGGTTTTGGCTGCTGGGCCTAGAGTACCCACGCCACCTCGGACCCCAGTGTCCGGTTCTGGTGCTCCACTTTGTGGTGAACCGTTAACAAGCTCCTCTCCCCAGGCCTACTTCTCTCCTCTCCTCAGACCCTTTCTCATGAGTCCCTCACACTAGCTAGTGAGTATCCTCGGATGAGTCTCGCACTGCTCCAGTCCACAGGATGTCTACTACAGTCCTCCTAGGAACTGAACTAACTAACCCCGCCTCTGGCCAGAAATTGTAGGGGAGACTCCCCTGAACCCGGGTTAAAGCTACCCTTCCTGGGCTGGAGTCAGGAAGGTGTTGTGTGCTGTAGGTTACCTGGTGTGGATATCCTACCTTGCTTCCAAGCATAACCCAACACCCCAAGGGAGGTAAGGACATCATGGCAACTGGACTCTGGGGTGCCACATATGATTAATGATTAATGTATTAATTGAAAAATTAAGAAAAGATGTATAAAATCTGGGTAGTGATTGGTGGACTAAAACCGCGTGGGGTTGAAACTTCACCATCCTGTACTCCTGTGCCAGAATAAAGGCTTGAATTTAATATCTTACAAGGAGTGCTGCAACATTTTTTATTATTGTATGTATGGAGAACACTGAGGAATGTTCTGTTGATTTGCACCCTTCTGTGCTGCTCAATTTTCTGCATATATTTGTCTGTTGTAACTTTTTACAGCATGGGAAAAGCCATGTTAGGCTAGGGTCAGACCTGAACCTTGGATCAGGTTTTTGCATCATTTTATTCACTTTTTTTTCTAAGGCTAGGGTCACACTTGCAGCAGGGCACTGCGGATTCTGATCCAGTTTCGAGCAGTAAAGGTGCTCAAAACCGGATCAGAAACCGCAGCCCATAGGAGCCCATTATAGTAACCGGATTGCACTACAGTAACCTGCGGTAAAAATCATGCAGGCTGCAGTTTTCGCAGCGGTTTGCAAAATGTAGGAGGCTTGCTATAATGGGCTCTTACGGGAGCTCATGCGGCTGCTGCAAGGCACATGTGAATGACTGCAGCAGCCGTATGCTTTGTTCATCCCTGCTGCCGCAGGGAAGAACAAAGAGTTAAATGTTATCAATAGATGTGGGCAACATGTCTCTAGGGCGTGCCGCCCCCCCTAGTGACATGCTGTCCACTCAGGTGGGCATGTGAAGGGTTAATCTTGGCATTCATAGTATTGACGGCTATTGTCGACATTTTCAATTTTATGAATGAACCCGGCGGCTTCGCGCTGTGTAGTAGATACTGTACGTAATGTACGTACTGTATGGGCCGCTAGCCTTGGTCAGGAAAGCATTAACATTAGGTCTATGTTGCGCAAAAATGCATGTAAACGCATGCATATGCACTGTTTTTTTATCCGCAGATGCGTACGCAAAACAACAAAAAAATGCAGCGCATGCTTGCATTTGTATGCGTTTGTGCATGTGTTTGCGTTTTTACTGCACATGGGATTTGGGCAGGCTATGGGAGTGGCTGAGAATCGCTTCCTGAGCATGTGCTCTGTGTCATAATCATGCGCATCGAACGCAGCCATGCGCAAGCCATTGCGCAGCAATGCGCACCCATAGACACCAATGTATTGTTTTTATACACTCGTCTGCATGTGGATGCTTGCACATTTTCGGGCCATCAAAAAATGCAACATGTTGCGTTTTCCGGGCTCTAAAAAACCATGCACAGGAACGCATATGCAGTCATACTGATTCCAATGCTGGTCCCTGCGTTCACCTGCACACACCATATTAAAGATAGCTGCGCAATACGTTTGCGGATTTAAAAAAAGACCTATGCAGCAAAAGAAGAACTATCCAGCATACACTGCGCTGGTAAATGCTAATGTGAAATCAGCCTAAGCCCTGTTTCTTTAAGCTGCAATTTGTTCTTGAACATGACTATGGCTGGTTGCTGTTTGAAATAAGTGACAGTGGCAATTTTTATCATGTTCTTGGAGAATCCCTTTAATTGTTTCTATTGTTGTTTTTAAATCTGAGACTAATGTGTAATTTGTGTACAATGCTAGGAAATTTGTTTTTGCTATACAAATATTAATAAAATGCAGATTAAGTAAAATTACATCTAAGGCTGGGGTCACATTTGGACAGGTAATTGCGGTTACCACATCCAGATTCAGATGCGATAAGCGCTATTGCCTTCAGACACATTTTTGTGACAAAATGTGACCGGCAACCCGGAATGCGGTAACCAGATTGCTCAGGATGTGTTGCCGGCTATTGTCGGCTATTGTCGGCTTTTTCAATTTTATGAATGAATGCGGCGGCGCCTCACTGTAGAGGAGATACTGTACGTAATTGCCTGTGTGAGCCCCTGTCCTTGGTCCTGAAAGTTGTAATATTAGGTCTATGGGCAGCGCACCGCCATATACCTAATGTTACAACTTTCAGGACCAAGGACAGGGGCTCATACAGGCAATTACGTACAGGGTCATTCCATGTCAAGTGATCCAAAAATGAATATTTTTTTTCCCTGACGTCCTCAGATTTTTAAAAAAATTTTTCTATCTGAAGAACAACTTTATCTAATTACAAAAAAAAAGTTTTGAATTTTTTTCTGTATCTGTTAATTTTTTACAGATTTTTAAAGTTTTAAAAAAGTGCGAATTTTGGCCTGGTATGGCTTTACATTTTCTATCATATCTCGGGCTAGAAATAAGATAGAGAAACAAAATAAACACCAATCTACTCAGAACTGTCCAGGCTTTCATCAGATATGTCACAAGAGGATATTTGTTAATATTTTACCCATGTGATCGCAAGCGCAAAACTTTAAAACGCATTTCCAAAAAATCGGCGCGCTTTAAATATTTCAAAAACTGCCCATGTGTCTGCTGTGCTCTTAGCCACATCCGTACCAAATTTCAAGTTGGGATCGCAATGGGATCATATTTTAACATATTTTACTAGTAAGAGCGTCAATGGGTCATTCCATATCAAGTGATCTAAATATGAATATTTTTTTTTACCTGACGTCTTTAGATTTTTTTTTTTTTTTTCCTTTATGAAGTACTACTTTAGTTAATTACAAATTAAAAGTTTGGAATTTTTTCTTCATCAGTTAATTTTTTACAGATTTTTAAAGTTTAAAAAAAGGGTGAATTTTGGCCTGGTACGACTTTACATTTTTTTATCTCAGGCTACAAATAAGATAATGAAGTGGGAGAGGCGTCATTTTACTCAGAACGGTAACAGCTTTCATTTGAGATGTTACAAGACTATGTTTCTTTATATCAAATTCAAACTATTGATGGGCAATTGTGAAAAAATGACTGATTGTGTTCTTGGTGACTTTTGAATTGACACTATAATAGTTAAATATTTTGCACTTAGGTCCAATGAATGCGTCCATGGGGGTCAAGCTGGGACAGAGTCATCACAAATTAGCCTTATTTGCAGATGACCTGCTACTTTACATCTCCCAGCCCCTGGTCTCCATCCCTTCTGTCTTAATGGAGTTTGAACGGTTCGGACAATTGAGCAACTTTAAAGTGAATTGCTCCAAAACCGAGGCACTCAATATTTCTTTGCCTGGAGAATTGGTTTCTCATCTATCTAAACAGTTCCCATTTAAATGGAAAGTAGAAGCCATTAAGTACTTGGGAGTCCTTATACCAAAAGATCTTAAACAAATATTCAATTTAAATTATCAACCCCTTTTGACTAACGCGGAATCGGCATTTACCTCCTATAGACAATTAAAGCTATCCTGGTTCGGGAGAATAAACGTAGTCAAGATGGATGTCTTGCCCCGACTCTTATATACTTTTCAGACAGTTCCTGTTCTATTGGATAGAGGCTTCCTCTCCAAAATGCAATCTATGATCCTTAGATTTGTCTGGGGGGGCAAGAGGTCCAGATTGCGAATGAATATCCTATCCTTGCCCGAGACCAGAGGAGGGGTTGGACTACCCAACATACGAGCGTACTTTGAGGCTTCCTCTCTTGTTAGAGCTCTAGATTGGCATTATCATGCGTCCTCCAAGAAATGGGTAGGGGTGGAGCAAGAGGGTTTGGGGATTCCGCTGAAACACCTGCTTTGGATTTCCCCTAAAGACTCCACAGACCTAGTACCTTTGACAGACATGACCAGAAACACCTTGAAGGTATGGCACCTAGTGACGAAAACCCTCCGCTTAAACGACAGACTTAGTCCTTTGACTCCCCTTTTTTCCAACCCATCTTTCCCACCCAGATTTGACAGGCAGAGATTTTTATGTTGGCGGATTGTGGATGACACCCGAGTAGGACAGACTCTGTCCAGTGGTGGTTTGCCCCCGATGGCAGAGCTACAACTCAAAGAACCTACGAGACCTCTTAAGTGATTCGAATTTCTCCAATACAGAGCATAATTATATTCAGCTGACCACTCTTGCAGGGTAAGATTGACGCCCAACGTATTGGAGAGGTTATTCCAACTGGAGGCTCCACCGAGGCGCAAAATATCATTTCTATACCAGCCCTTAGGGTCCATGAGAGAGCAGGGCACCCTTTACTTCCAACGTGCTTGGGAGAGGGAATTGGGGTGTAGCATTTCAGAAGCTAATTGGCAGAAATGCTTTATATTTACTCACTCACTAGCTAGCGCTTGTTCTGCACAAGAAAGAAGCTATAAGCTGCTCACTAGATGGTACTTGTGCCCGACGACACTCCGGAACATGTTCCCTGGAACCCCTGATACCTGCTGGCGCTGTGGGGAAGAGAAGGGTACAATGATACACATTTGGTGGAGTTGTGGGGAAATCCGGCGGTTCTGGTCTGAGGTTTTCAATGCATACGCCCGGATAACAGGTAAACAAGCCGAATGCTGCCCAGAATCGGCAATGTTATCCATTTTTTCCAGGTCCTATTGGGCTACAGAAGAGGGATATTCTCCGCTTTTGCATCTCGGCTGCTCGTGCTGTGATCCCGAGGTTCTGGAAATCAAGCCGGGCTCCATCTCTACTTGATTGGTTCAAAGAATTGATGGACACATATCGAATGGAGGAGCTCGCAGCTGATGCGTCGGGATCTCGGAACAAATTCTTAGGGATTTGGGTTGAATGGATTCTTTTTCACGACTCTGCAGAATTTAGGAGTATCTTTTCCAGCACAGATAATATGGCTTGACCTCTGGCTGATGGGGAGCCAGTGGGATGAGTACCCTTTCTCCTTCCCATACCTCACCCGTCCCCCCCCCCCTCCTTTTTTTCTTTTTTTCTTACGTGGCTTTTCTTTCCCAGTATAACTTTTTCTAATGGTTTTTGTTTCTCTTCTCTCTCTCTCTTCTTTTCTATCTCTCTTTTCTTCCCATCTGATACAATCAGTCTAGGTATTTCCTTTCTACGCCTATACCTTCAGAATTCTAGTGAACATTAGACAGGTATCGAAAACTCTGAGCTGTGAGTAGATCATTAATATTTCGGCCTTCCTTTCCGGTACACCAGTCGCTAGACTATTCCAACTAGGCCTCAACGGGTAATGACCCACTTACGTGGTCAACCTGTTAGAAGGGGCCAAGTAATAAAAATCATTCTGCTGGGGCTGCTTGTCCCCTTGACATCAGAACATCTCAAAACCCTGAGAAAGGTTGTATACTTGAGTGTTTGGAATTATATTTAGATTGTAGTATATATTGCACCAGAGATAAGCGCAAAAGTAAATTTGCAGCTTATCTTAAAGTTACTAATAACTTTGTGAATTCTCTTTTTGTATATTTTATATGTCTCAAGATTTTGTTAAAAGATTGAATGTATGTCTTTCATATGTTTTTTCAAAATTTAATAAAAATGAGATTAACCATAGTTAAATATTTTAAAATATGATCCCATCACGATCCCAACTTGAAATTTGGTACAGATGTGGCTAAGAGCATAAAAGACACATGGGCAGTTTTGGAAAATTTTTATTAAAATGTTTTTTTCGGAAATGCGTTTCAAAATGTTGCGTTTGCATTCGCATAGGTAAAAAATTAAAATTAACAAATATACTCTTGTGACATATCTGGTGAAAGCCTGGACAGTTCTGAGTAGAATGGTGTTTATTTTGTTTCTCTATCTTATTTCTAGCCCGAGATAAAAAAATTTAAAGTCGTACCAGGCCAAAATTCACCCTTTTTTTAAACTTTAAAAATCTGTAAAAAATTAACTGATGAAGAAAAAAATTCCAAACTTTTAATTTGTAATTAACTAAAGTAGTACTTCATAAAGGAAAAAAAAAAAAAAAATCTAAAGACGTCAGGTAAAAAAAATATTCATATTTAGATCACTTGATATGGAATGACCCATTGACGCTATTAATAGTAAAATATGTTAAAATATGATCCCATTGCGATCCCAACTTGAAATTTGGTACAGATGTGGCTAAGAGCACAGCAGACACATGGGCAGTTTTTGAAATATTTAAAGCGCGCCGATTTTTCGGAAATACGTTTTAAAGTTTTGCGCTTGCGATCACATGGGTAAAATATTAACAAAGATCCTCTTGTGACATATCTGGTGAAAGCTTGTATAGTTCTGAGTAGAATGGTGTTTATTTTGTCTCTCTATCTTATTCCTAGCCTTAGTTATGAGGAGAAACGTAAAGGCAGGCAACAGCGAAATTCACACTTTTTCCGAACTTTGAAAATCATTTAAAAAAAAAATAAATTTTTTAAAAAATTTTTCTCTTCACATTTTGCATTGTCTGACATGCTATTATCAAATAACAAAATCTCAAAAGAATTAAAAATATAGAGGTAATAATCATTGGTTCACTTGACATGGAATGACCCTACAGTATCTCCTCTACAGTGAGGAGCCGCTGCATTCATTCATAAAATTGAAAAAGTCGACAATAGTTGGCAATACTATCATGACACATATTAACCCCTGTATATATTAAAGATGGCTGGCACACCTCTGTGTTGGGTACTAGCTGGAAAAATACATAACATTACTAAATAAATATCCGCTGCATTAGAGTAGGACCCGGTAGAATGAGAGACCTTGCCGCGGTTACCGGGTTAGGATGTCATGGCCATCACATCAGCTAAGTTCTCATGTTATTCCTTATATAAGCTTTGAGTAGTTTTCTACTGTGCCTTTTGCTCCTGTTCACACTGTGCATTAATATACATGTCAGCCATTATGCTTTTTTCTTGTTAGAAATTTTGGTGTTGGTGTGCAGCAGATATTTATTTAGTAACATATTAACCCCTGACATGCCCACCTGAGTGGACAGCATGTCTCAAGGGAGGGTGGGCACCCCCAGAGACATTTGCCCACACGTGCCTTGCGGCAGCCGCATGAGCTCCCATAGGAGCCCATTATAGCAATCCGCCTGCGGTTTCCTAACCGCTGCGAAAACTGTAGCCTGAATGATTTTTACCGCAGGCTGCAGATCCGCAAGCAGTAACCGGATTGCATGTAGAGCAATCCGGTTTAAATAATGGGCTCCTGTGGGGAGAGGTTCCTGATCCGGTTTTGAGCTTTTTGACAGCTCAAAACCGGATCGGGATCTGTAAATTTTAGCGCAAATGTGACCCTAGCCTAAAACTTTAACATAACCCAGGCTTTCAACTATATCTTAAAGTATCAATCCAACACCCAGTCTCATCTACAAAAGCTCATGTTGTTAATGATGCTAAAGCTGAAATCAAATAAATATTCATGTCTGTTTTCTTCATTTGGGAGTCGAGACATTCGTGGCACTAAAGATTGTAATCCACCTTGCACTGCATTTTTCTGTATTTAAACATTCATATTTTAGGCACATGCTGTTTTTCTGAACAAACTCCAGCTAACATTGTCCTAAATTTCTATGCCTCTGGGCTCTATGAATACCAGGGGTGTGTTCATGTGTTCAGCAAGCATGTTGAGACCTTGAGGGTGATTAGACCTGCTGAAATTTACCTTTAACTAAGGAAGTATCTTTATGTTCTCATGCTGATTGTGTGTAGACCGGAAGAAATCAGACTCCAGTAGCTGCAAGGGATTTTTGTGCACATGATTCCTTTTTCAGAAGTAAAATGAAAAAGAACGGTTCTTAAAATGTTATATTTGTAGGGTCGAAATAGAATCTCTGTGACATTGGGTTCTCATTTGTGAAGTCATACATTGTCTTATCAAGGCAGAGCCAACCTATACTACATACTATATAGTGATCCAGAAAAGGTCTTCCCAACACATAGTATCCAGTCTCTGGTAATGTCATGATAATTCCTTAATGCAATGACCTAGTGCCACCATAGTTCATTATTCATCATGGGTGCCCAGTGAGCTGGTCTCCAAGAGGCTTGTTACAGCATGCACCTCTTGGGATCAAGTGGTTTAGAATACACAGCCATGATAACTGAGTATACTCTTGGATGATCCAATCACTTTCCACCCATACATAGGCTAGGGTCATACTTGTAAGGTTAATTGCGGTTACCGCATCCAGATCTGGATGCGGTAATCGCAAGTGCCTTCAGACACATTTTTGTGAAATAATGTGTCTTTATCACCGCATGCGGTAACCGGATTGCTCAGGGTGTGTAATCTGGAGCAATCTGGTTACCGTATGCTCCGTAAGGGTTAAAGGTTATTAATAGATGTGGGCAACATGTCTCTAGGGGGTGCCCACCCTCCCTAGAGATACGCTGTCCACACAGGTCGGCATGTGAGGGGTTAATTCTATATTTAACTGTATCGTCGCTATTGTCATCTTTTTCTATACTTTATAATGACAGCTGCCGGTTCCTGTGTTCGCAGGAGTATACTACGTAGTTTGCGTACGCACCAGAGACAGGACAGCATCCTTTATAAGGAGCTGTCTGTGGTGCTTACGCCATTTGCATAGTCTGCAGGCTTCTGTCCTGGGTGCTGATATCATGTATAGTAGTTCTATGGCTGTGCGATGCCCATAGAACTACTGTATTAGCGATCAGGACCCAGGACAGTGTGGCACCCCTGTTGCTAGGCGCCACAGGGTAGTATTGCACTTTATTATTAAATGTGTTTTCTTTCATGGTTTAAACCTTATGGAGTCTCTTTCTACACCCACTTAGGACCACACCACCTAGAATAGGGGAACCAGTACTTTGGTAGGTCCCAAGAGGGTGGGGGTGGAGCCTAGGTTAGAGGAGAGAGAGGAACAGTTAGTTTACCTTAGACGGTGCTGGGAGGGCAGGCAGGAGAGTCAGGCCTGACAGCCCAGCTGAGAGGAGGGAGCCCCATCTTCAAGTGGGGGCCCAGGACAGAAGGAAACGGGCCAGGACTGGTAGGAGCCAGCTGGTCACGTTGAGAGAGCACCGGCAACACAGAAAGCTGAGGCGGCCAGGAGTTTAGCCCTGACTGCAAACTGACGAGATTCAGGCCCATAGAAACCGGGTTGCTGACAGTACCACAGAGCAGATAATAGTGGCGATACAGTTAAATATAGAATTAACCCTTCACATGCCGACCTGTGTGGACAGCATGTCTCTAGGGAGGGTGGGCACCCCCTAGAGATATGATGCACACATCTATTAATAGCATTCAGCCCTTTGTTCATCCCTGCGGTAGCAGGGATGAACAAAGCATACGGCTGCCGCAGGCATTCACATGTGCCTTGCGGCAGCCGCATGGACTCCCATAGGAACCCTATGCAGCAATCCTGCTGCAGATTGCAAACCGCTCTGAAAACTGCAGGCTGCAGGAATTTTCCTGCAGGCTGTAATTATGGTTGCGGTAACTGGATTGCATGTAGTGCAATCCGGTTTAAATAATGGGCTCCGGTTCCTGATCCGGTTTAGAGCTTTCTAACAGCTCAAAACCGGACCAGGATCTGAATTTTGTACCGCAAATGTTACCCCAGCCATAGTAACCTTTTGTCTTATATCTTTTCTGACCAAGTGTGATGAATATGGGAAATATGATAGCCTGACAATCAACTGTTTTATATCTGATCTGAAAATAATAGGCCCCCTATCCAAAATCTGAAGATGACCCAGGATACTGCAGGTGTTCCAGAGCTTCAAAGAGAAATACTCACAGACTTAGCTGCGAAAATGTATCTCTGACAGGAAAGAAACCCTGCAGGGCCCTGAGCCTCAAAGAGATCCATCAGTCAGACTTTCACTGTGACATCATACAAGATTATAGGAGTGGTATATATACAAGCTCTACACAAAATATTTTCCCAAAACTGTAGGGACAAGCCGGACCCACCTGGGTCTCAATTCTTCTGTGCACCTGTGGAGAGACATGTAGAATAGTTATAAGAAGCCAGGTAGAGAAATGGTGTTTCATCTCCAAACATAATGGGGACCTGGCTGGATCTGATAGTACCAGAGCCATTTTCCCTGGACCTTCTGGTGGGAACTTATGACCCATCATAAGATTTTTGACATTTCCAGCTCTAGAGACGAGATGAGGGAATTAGAATCTCCCAGTGAGCGGAAAGTAAGTGACCGACCAAGGAGTTATCTGTAGTTGACAGCAAGCAGCCATGTTTTGTTCTGTGGGAAGGTCACATCATGTCATTACTGGAATTAACCAAGGAAACCCCTGGCTCCACCTCCCATTTGCTGAGTCAGTGACCAAGGCTGCAAGAAATAGGTAGCTAACTTATGTATGTCTTCATATGCCTTTTGTATCACCACCTTTATTTGTATATCTGACAATCATATCGTATATCCATCATGAAAATAGTGTATTATCTAGTGTGCCATTAAGGCGAATGAACTTAATCCAGGGTTGCTTTTTTACCTTGATCTACAAATTTCCATGTTCATGTCCTTAGTTTAATAGGACATGCTGTCTGGGCTGGTTTCTGACCTGACATAACAAGGGCTGCCACATGGAATTTCAGGGCTCCATACTGGCAACATTTTTAGGCCATCTGGAGGGTCAACCCAGGCTAAACCTCCACCCCAGTTGTGAAACCTCTCCTTGAACCTTCCACAGTCCCACTGCCCACTATTAGAAAAACTCTACTTCAGCACCACTTCTTCACCAAAATGAACAGTTCCCATCAAACACCAGATCACATACATAGCCATGAGCTTTTGTTTGGGCCATACAAATTTAAGACTGCAACCACAACAAGGCAAACTATTTTAGTAGGACCCTAATCTAACCTTTTTAAAAACTTCTTAAAATATCCAGTACACCTTTTATTTATATTTTAATTTAATTTTCTTTAAGAGAATGTGTCATATTCATTTTTTTAAATGACCAATTATACCACATACACATACAAGGAACAAATACCATCACACCATAAGCAGATCACTTATTAGCACCACATATTGACCGAATAATGCCACGTACAAGGGACAAATACGTCCCATCATGATCAGATCATATATTACGACCACATAGTGACTAAAAATGCCACATAGAAGGAAGAAATATCACTGTACCATGACCAGAAAACATATTACCATCACATAGTGACCGAATAATGCCGCATACAAGGTATAAACACTGCCACACCAGGACCAGATCACATATTACCACCACATAGTGACAGAATTATAGCACAAGGTACAAGTGTACAGGTAACACACTGACTTACCAGTGACATCTTTAGTTGAAGACATTCATCATCACTTATCTCCCTCATCCGCTATAACGTCTTCCAGCCAGTACTCACTTCTCCAGAAAATAACAAACTGTTATCTAGAACACTGCTTCTAGAGCACATTCCCTAATTTTTCTGCAACTTCTCCACTATACCAAATGAAGATAAAAACAACATAGAATTGCCCTGCATAGCAACAGGACTTCCACCCATTGAAAACAATATCCTCAAAAATAAAATACAACACAGCGGTAATAATATCCCTTCATATTAGCACCTACAGTAATAATGTTCCACATCCTGGCCCCTTTCTGTCATAATGTCCCACATCCTGGCCTTTTCCTGTAATACTGTACCACATCCTGGTCCCAATGTGTCTATTCCTGGCCCCATACAGTGCTGTGCAAATTAATTGGGACAAAGCATTTTTTTTAAGTAAAATCGTAAGTTGGAGTTACCAGTCAGTGATACCAGTTTTAACTGCTTTGAACAGGTGTGAGTGTACAACCTTGAGTAACAAAATGTGGTGTGACTGGTTTTAGTCAGAAAATAACAGCTAGCTGCCCCCTCAGCTTCAGGTGAGAGCTTGTTTCTGTGAGGAATGGTTTAGTGTACTTTTTCTCTCAGTGTGATTCGTGCCTGTAAAAATGGATGTTACTCCACGGAAGAGGTCTAGAATTATTACTCTTAATGAACGTACAAGTCTGACTGTAAGAGAAATCGCTTCCACCGTTGGTATTGGAAAATCTACTGTTTCAAGAATAATTCACACACACAATGAAACTGGATCGTTTTCTCCAAGACATTTGTCTAAGAAAAAGGAAAATGACACCAAAAACTGATAAAACACTTGTCAGCAATAGTAAAACTAATGCAAGAAAAACCTGTAAAGACTTGCTTTGTCCCAATTAATTTACACAGCACTGTATGTGCACCCATCCTGCTCCCCTATGTTTTTCCATCCTGCCCAATATGTTTTTCCATACTGCCCCCATATGTTTCCATCCTTCCTTATGTGTATCCTTCACCTATGTGTTTCCATCCTGTCCTTATATGTTTCTCCATCCTGCTGTGAAAGTGACTCCATCCTTCCCCGTATGTCTCCTCCTTCTCCCATATGTCTCCCCCCTGCTTTTATATGTCTCCATCCTGCCCCAATATGTTTTCCCATCCTGTACCTATATGTTTCTCCATCCTGATTCCATGTGTTTCTCCATCCTGTCTTCATGGGTTTACATCAATGAAAAACTCTGTATCTCAAGGAAACAGTAATATATAATTATTATAAGAGTAAATAATAATATCAGTGGAAGACCTTGTGCCCAGAAGGCCCTGGTGCAACAGCAGGCGGGGGGAAGGGAGGGGAGTGGGTGCTAGTGGATGTAGGCGAGGAGCGGGTGGGGATGGGGGGTGCTAGTGGATGTCGACGAGGAGTGAGGGGGGGTGCTAGTGGCTGTAGGCAAGGAGCGGGGGGTTTGGGGTGCTAGTGGATGTCGACGAGGAGCGGGAGGGTGCGGGGTGCTATAGCTGCGGGCCGCACAGTCCTGGGCGGCAGAGGAGAGAATGTGCGGGATCAGCCGAGGGAAGCAGTAAGTTTCCCTCGGTTAACCCCTCTCCTCTGACACAGGGACATGGGGGTCGGCTGGGGGCCCCCCTGCAGGCTTGAGGGGCCCCCTAGCTGGTCGGGGCCCTGGTGCAGCTGAACCAGCTGCACCACGGTAGGTCCGCCCCTGAATAATATGGTGGCAGCATATTCCTGTGTGGACGCTTTTCTTCAGTATGGGCAGGTTAGCTGATCATAGAACTAAATATAGAACAATCCTGGAGGAAAACCTGTTAGAGGCTTCAGAAGACTTTAGACTGGGGGTGGAGATTCCCCCAACAGGAAAACAACCCTAAACATTCTGCAGACTTACAATGGAGGGCTAAGATCAAAACATATTACTGTGTGTGAATGGCCCAGTCACAGTCCAGACCCAAATCCTACTAAGAATCTGTGACAAGATATGGAAATTGCTGATCACAGCCATCTCCTATCCAATCTCACTGAGCGAGAGCTCATGCATAGAGGTGAAGGGTCAAAATGTCATCTCTAGATGTGCAAAGCTGGAAAGATCCCAAAAGACAGAGGGCCTTCTCACATCTGCATTTTGCCTGCGTTTGGCTACATTTGCGTTTCTATGTGTTTTTACCGCAAAAACGCATCCAAAAACGCACCCATATGGTTCAATGCAAAATGCATGTCATTTTTACAAAAACGTAAAATGCATACGTTTTTGCAAATGCAGCCCAAAACGTGTGCTGCAATGTTTTGGGCTGCATTTGCAAAGACGCATGCGTTTTGCATTGAACCCTATGGGTGCGTTTTTCAATGTGTTTGGATGCGTTTTTAGCTGTAAAATCGCATAGAAATGCAAATGCAGCCAAACGCAGGCAAAACGCAGATGTGAACTGGGTCTGAGAAAAGTGGTTCTACAAAGTACTGACTAGAAAAGTACGTCAGATTTAAACCATGTCATATTCTCTTTACACGTCACAAATACTTGTACTTAGTGTTGGTATATCACATAAAATATGAATTACACACATTTAAGTTTGTGGATGTAATGTGGAAACGTTCACAGGCTGTGAATACTTCTACAAGGCTGTTTGTATACACAGGTGCATCTCAACTAAGCAGAATATCATCAAAAAGTTCATTTATTTCAGTAATTCAATACTATAGTGAGACGCATATATTATACAGCGGTCATTACACACAGAGTGATCTATTTCAAGTGTTTGTTTCTGTTAATGTTGATGATTATGGGTTACAGCCAATGAAAACCCAAAAGTCATAATCTCAGAAAATTAAAGTAGGGAGGATAAAGGGTCTGATAGATAAAATATTACCTAAATGGATATCAGAGGCTTCACCTTGTGTGGTTGTGAGAGCCACAACCACTATACAAGCAGATCACGGCTGCTGCAGTCCCCAGCGTGAAGCTTATAGAGTAGGAAGGATGAAGAGGTAAAAACCGCGCTGCTGTACTCCACGAGACATCAAAGGGTGAATATAATATTGAGTTATTAGCTAATTTGTCTTTCAGCGCTTTTTGGACACTTCCTCAGGGCAAATTAATATCATATTGCCATGTTTCAGAACATTTCCCAGAGCCCTGAAACACGTTGACTAATAAATCAATATTATATTCACCCTTTGATGTCTCGTGGAATAAGGCAGCGCAGTTTTTAGCCCTTCATCCTTCCTACTTAAATTTTTTGAGATAATGACCTTTGGGTTTTCATTGGCTGTAAGCCATAATCATCAACATTTACTGAAATAAACACTAGAAATAAATCACTCTGTGTGTAATGACCCCTATATATTATGTGTTTCACTTTTTGTATTGAATTACTGAAAAAAATGAACTTTTTGATGATATTCTAATTCATTGAGATGCACCTGTATTACTTATTGCTACTAAACCCAGACCCAAATAAAGATGATGAATTGCATGTCTGGAATGGGTCACGGAGTTAGGTCTAGAAGCTGCCCACCATTATCGCTATTGATTTACAGTTCCGTACAATGTTTCCTCTTCAGCTCAGCACTTTCGGCTAAACTTTCTACGTTGAATTGCATATCACTATTGAGGGGCCATTCAATCGGTCATGCCGGCACACAGTAGGAAGATAACTAACAGCTGTTACCTGATAGAGTGTGAGGAAGATATGGTGAGAACCTACTCCATGCCGATGGAAACACTTTGTGTGAAAGGAATTTGGGATCAATTTTCCTTTACTGACAAATGTCTGATTCTTTCTTCAGTCTTATCTGGAGGGAGTTTGTAATGGAGTCTAGGAGAGTAGTTGTGCCTTACAGTAACAAATCAGTTCAGGAATGTACTCTGTCTGCAAATGGATTTTAGGGCAATAAATTCTCTGCAGCAAGGTGATAGTCAGAGGTTTCATGCAGCCAAAACTGTTTAGACTTGTTTTAGAAAGAACCATGTCACACTACTACCGTAATATGCAACTTCCACTATTCCACATGTGCCTCAAAGCACCAATCCAGCGGTTTTCTTATTGTTGTTGTTGCACTGCTGGAGGGGTGCTTTAAATCTAAGTCCTCTGCCCCCTGTCTGATACTCACCTTCCAGTGACTTCATCTTCTATTGCCGTCACTCCAGTCAGTCTGCGGCAATTTGTGACTTGCTGGTACCTAGAGTTTTTCATGCAACGAGAGGAAGTCAAAACTCAATACAAGTCTAAGATAGCCTCATTCTGGCTTCACTCTGGCCTCGTTCTGGCCTTATTCTGGCTTCATTCTGTGTCAGAGTGTAGGGAATAATGATAAGGGAATGGCAGTTACGGACAGGGTGACCAGGGAAAACTAGTCTGACCCTAGTCTAGGAACCCTGAATGGCCCTGATCCTGAAGGTATCTCTGATGGTGAGAAGGTTCGGACCTCCAGCCTCTCCCTAACCTCCTCCAGCAGCCCTGCACTATTCCCCCATCACCTCCCTCCACAGAACCGAGATACAGCAACTCCAAAGGAAAGGACCTCAGCCACACAACACACAGAAATGCACAGGACAGCTTCCAGACATAGAGTGTAACTCTATCAGCAGCACCACCTGGTGGAAGGAAAGGCTACTGAGAGGCTAGGGGGAGTTCAGGTGAGCCATACATTATCCCCTCAACCAGCAGTGAATGCAGTTCTGGAGCACAACACAGGAGACCAGGACCTTCACAACTATCAACCATGCAGCTCATGAAGACAAACATACACAGCAGCATCCAGCAATGTCAGCGCCATCTAAGCGCGTGACACTCTGGCCTCATTCTGGCCTTATTCTGGTTTCATTCTGGCCTCATTCTGGCTTTGCTCTTGCAATGTTCTGGCGTCATTCTTCCTTTATTGTGGCACTGTCCTAGCCTTATTTTGGCAAGCATTGAGATGCATTGGGGGCTTGTGACATAACTTTTGACTTCCAGCCTGTCAGAAGTTACAGTCACCAGATGGAGCCAGAGTACTGGAGTAGTGTCAGTAAAAGGTGAAGATGCCAGAAAGTGAGTGTAAGGCTGGAGTCAAACTGGGACTCACACAAGTCTCACATGCATCACTCGGCATGGCTGCCTGCTCTCCAAACAGGAGCGTGCAGCCGCATAGAAATACATGCAGCTGCACGCTCCTCTCCAGAGAGCCGGGTAATGCATGTGAGACTCCCATGAGTCATTCACATGTTTCTCGCCCAGTATGACTCCAGCTTTAGACAGAAGTGGAGGAGCTTAGATTTAAGGAACCACTGGAGGCATGTGCGCACCCAGCGTGGGGCAGGGGGGGGCAGCTGCCCCCCCAAGAGGAAGGGGTGAGCGGCACTGAGCGCACGCCACGCGCACCTATTATAATGTCTGAGGCTGAGCTGAGGTCGGCAACCGCTAACACCTTCACCTGTGTGTGTGTGTAGCGAATGCGATAACGGTTACCTCAGCGCGGTAATCCTGGGGCAGCCGCCAGGAGGGGCGCAGGGCGGATCGGGAGCTCTATGGGAGGGCTGTATATGGGAGCTTTATGTGAGGGCTGCGCTGTATATCAGATGACATGTACTCCCATCTCATATACAGCCCTGACTCCGATAGGCTCCCATATCATATACAGCAACACTATAGGGCTCCTATATCATATATACACCCCTAAAGGGCTCCCATTATTGGAGCCCTATGGGGGGGCTGTATATGATATGGGAGCTTTATGGGGGGCTGTATATGAGATGGGAGCCCTATGGGGGGCTGTATATGGGATGTGAGCCCTATGGGACATTGGGGGCTGTATATGAGATGGAACTTCCATCTCATATACAGCCCCCCATAGGGCTCCCATCTCATATACAGCCCCCCATAGGGCTCCCATCTCATATACAGCCCTCCATAGGGCTCCCCAGTGATGTAACGAGTCTGATGGGCCACAGTGCGCAATTTTACTACCTGAACGACCATGGCTTGCCCCCCTCCCTAGTTTTGATCCTGGGTGCGCCCATGTAACAGGTGCTAATATGTAAGTTACACCTTAAATCTGTAGATAGACTTTGATTAAGGAATCTTTAAAATCATAAAATGATGATAGTTTTGCCTAAAGATGGGCTGATACTTAAGGGCCACTGCTATGTGCTTGCCCTCCAGGCTAAAACTCTCCAGCCAACCCCTGCACACATCCAATTAGATTATGCAACTAATAAGGTTAACAGGAGCTAAAGTGTAAATTACATTTTAAATCTGTAGATGGGCAAACTAGAGAGACTTTGATTAAGGAATCTTTAAAATCATAAAATGATGATAGTTTTGCCTAGCAAGAAGATTAATTTTCAGACTTCAATATAAAGGCACAATGTCAGTCATTCAATGGTTAAAACTATGGAACACTGAGAGGGACTTTCTAGCCAATGAAACATCAGTAATAAACAGCTGTGGTTACTACGGCAACTGTGCTGATGTCATAAATACATACAGCTATGTCAGAAGATTCTGAAACAACAGAGCAGATGGACGGTCGTATGAAGAGTCGCCATGCTTGACGTGTCTGGAGACCTGGAGCTTCATCACTTCAACATATCTAAGGGAGGAAGGGGGGACATTCGCCTAGCCAGCCAGATCAGCCATACCGCCTAGCCAGCCAGATCAGCCATACCGCCTTGCCAGCCAGATCAGCCATACCGCCTAGCCAGCCAGATCAGCCATACCGCCCAGCAGCCAGATCAGCCCAACTAACCCTAGCGATCAATGGGGTGACAGATGTTGCAGCCAGATCTCCCTCACGTCCAGTACTAGCCGTCTTCACCTTTATATGTACGGCCTGGAGAGGTCGCATTAGGCTTTCTCCATAGAGTATGGTGCTCGCTCAGGGCACCTGCCTTGACATTCATTACTGCCTGTTTTCTGTTGATACAACCTATGTGACTATATGATGTCACTGTTGTCATATCTATAGTGGATGTATATTATGTCTCACTGTAAATATGATACAATGTACAAATTCTGATACAATTGTGTTGGCATTAACCTTCTAAGCCCAAGGGAAGGGCAGTCCTCCAGCCATGGTTCCCTAGAGGTTTCCTCCACAGGGGGTTTTTCCTCTCCTGAGTGCTGAAGGATGATTCTTCGTGAGTCGGAGGTTTGCCATTTTCAGTGTCTTTTTCATAGTACCGTAATTGGCGGATTCTAAATTTCAGACAGTGAATAAAATAATATTCTGATTTGTAATAAAATTCGGTCTATTTTACATCCAATTAAAGTGTTTTGTGTGTTTCTTTCACAATCTTGTGTTGATCTGAATACCTATGATAAATCCATAAAGCCACTAAAGAGTTGGTGTCTTGTATTAAGTGTAATACAAATGTAAAAATAAGGAAAAAAGTAAAACACATATATGAACAGTATAGAAAAGTTGCATTTGTCAATTTAAGTATGGTAATGGGAACCCAGCCTGATATAAAAAAAATAAAATGAATATACATTCTGAAAACTATTAGCGGACTCATCAGTCCAAGTGTATTGAATCCTGCGTTA
Source organism: Allobates femoralis (assembly GCA_033576535.1). NCBI lineage: Eukaryota > Metazoa > Chordata > Amphibia > Anura > Aromobatidae > Allobates > Allobates femoralis. The sequence goes on from JARQOC010000007.1 coordinate 58,095,631, forward strand.
TGTCCCCAGGTGTGCCGCTGAGCTTCGCCAGGCTTTCGGTTTCAATCTTCATGTGACAGGCTGCAATAGCCAATAACATTCAGCGATAAGCTAAGGTGCGCCCCGGAAGTGACGCAGCGACACATCACACCAGGCAGACTCGTAATCCTTGCATTGCTCACAGTGCCGTGGTGCTTCGGTGGTCCTGTGACTGCAAGTATGTGATTTGTATTTATGTGGTCACAGTCTGACTAGACTTGCTCGGCCTCACTTAATGCACCTGTATTAAGCAAGGCCAGAAGCAATGTACTTGTAATGTGGTTGAGAGTATACATATCACATACTTGAGATCACATAACTGCGTGCTCCTGCTGCTGGTACCATAAAATGTTCACAGCGCACAGTGCACATAATGTGGGGATTCACATATCGTGACTGTAGACATGTAGCTTAATATCCAACAACCCCTTTAAAGATGGGCCGATACTTAAGGGCCACTGCTATGTTCTTGCCCTCCAGGCTAAAACTCTCCAGCCAACCCCTGCACACATCCAATTATATTATGCAACTAATAAGGTTAACAGGTCATGGGCGTACCCAGCGTGGGGCAGGGGGGGCAGCTGCCCCCCCCCCCAAGAGAAGGGGGTGAGCGGCATTGAGCGCCCGCCACGCGCACCTATTATAGTGTCTGAGGCTGAGCTGAGGCTGCCAACTGCTAACACCTCCACCTGTGTGTGTGTGTAGCGAATGTGATAACGGTTACCTCAGCGCGGTAATTCTGGGGCAGCAGCCAGCAGGGGCGCAGGGCGGATCTCGCCCTCAGACAGTGTCTGCCGACTGCCGATACTGCAGATCAGCTCGGCGGGCAGGGGACTCAAGTGATGTCATGACATCACCACTGAGTGCCTCGTCACTGTGCTGAGTCCCTGCGGTGCAAAGCGATAAACAAGCTGGGGACACTGCTGGTGCTGGACGCTGGAGCTGATATAGAAGAGAGGACATTAACAGTTAAAAAAAGATGTAAGTATAAACAAAAGTGACCTGGAAGATAATGTGGTGGGGGGGGTCAGGAGCTCTATGGGAGGGCTGTAAATGGGAGCTTTATGTGGGGGCTGCGCTGCATATGAGATGACATGTACTCCCATCTCATATACAGCCCTGACTCCGATAGGCTCCCATATCATATACAGCAACACTATAGGGCTCCTATATCATATATAGACCCCTAAAGGGCTCCCATTATTGGAGCCCTATGGGGGGCTGTATATGATATGGGAGCTCTATGGGGGGCTGTATATGAGATGGGAGGCCAATGGAGGACTGTATATGGGATGTGAGCCCTATGGGACATTGGGGGGGCTGTATATGAGATGGAACTTTCATCTCATATACAGCCCCCCATAGGGCTCCCATCTCATATACAGCCCCCCATAGGGCTCCCCAGTGATATAACGAGTCTGATGGGCCACGGTGCGCAATTTTACTACCTGAACGACCATGGCTTGCCCCCCCCTAGTTTTGATCCTGGGTACGCCCATGACTGGAGGGATGAAAATAAAACTGCTGCAGGGGTGCAGCCAACTTTTTTCACTTTTGTTTTTTCCTCTTTCTTCCAAGAGCCAAAACTATTTTATTATTCCATCCACATAGCCATACGAGGGCTTGTTTTTACAGGGCAAATGTATTTTTGAATAAATAGAAAACGAGACAGACAGGTCACTAAGCGGAGCCAGGAGTCAAGTCCAGACTATCTTCCAGTAATGGCGGTTCCCCTCCGGGGGTGCACAGCCAAAGCACCAGTGAAATATAATAGACAAAGCACTCACCGAACAGTCAAGACGGTCCTTTATTCCAAGAATACAGAAACAAACAGGGTGCAGGGAGGGGACGCGAAAGGCCACCGGACTACGACGCCGTTTTGCGACGCGTGTCGCTTCTACGGGTCAGAATACCTCCCTGCACCCTGTTTGTTTCTGTATCCTTGGAATAAAGGACCGTCTTGACTGTCCGGTGAGTGCCGCCTCTTTGTCTATTGTATTTTTGAGTAACATCATTTATTTTATCGTATCATGCACTGGAAAACAGGAAAAAAAATTCAAGTGTGTTGAAATTGTAAAAACAAAAGGCCAATTTTACTGTTGATTTTTGTTTTATTTACTCTGTTTGCTATCTGGTAAAACTGACCTGGCAATATGATTCCACATGTCAATACAAATACGCAGATTTAAAACACAGTTTTTTAATGTAAGTGGTGAAAAAACATTCAATTCATAGGAAATGTATTTTTCCTTCTGTTGCTATTTTCTGTGAACTATAACATTTTCATTTTTTGGTATCGTGGACTATGTAACGGTTTATTTTTTGTGCCCTGAGCTGACATTTTTATGGATACCATTTTGCGGTACATACAATGTTTTGATCACCTCTTATTGTATTTTATTATAATGTTGCAGAAGTCAAAAAAGACCAAACTTTTACAATTGTAGTGATACCAAATATGTGTATTTTACTTTTTATAATTATTTTATTTGAAATGGAGCAAAAGGTGGGTGATTTGAACTTTTGTGGGTTTATTTTTCATATTTTTAAAAACTTTTTTTCCATTTTTTATTTTATTTATTAGTCCCCTTAGGGAACTTGAAGCTTTAATTATTCTATTGCATGAGCAATACAAAGCCATGCCTCAACAGAAATCACGATCTCTTATTAATGGTGGCTTACAACCGGCAATTCACAGGAGGATCATGACGACAGAGTAAGGGGTCATTAAGTGACCCCCAGCTGTCATGATAACTCATGATAACTCATCAGTGCCCCGCAACCAAGTCATGGGGGCTCCAATGGGAGTGTGAATGATGCCCCTCTCCTTCCTGCACATTTTAAAATCTCACATAGATTGACAGCAGGATTAACTGGTTAATGGTTACCAGCCACGGGTAGATCTCCAATCCATTTGCGGTTGTTAGAAGAACGTGATGGCTGATTAGATTAGCCATCATGTGCAGGGAAAGATTCTGGCTAGGCTTGCGGGATGCATCCATGGCAGGGTCACAAATCTAGATGTATCATTACGTCAAAGTTCGTGAAATGGTTAAACCCATGATCACACATTACATGGATTATTTAAATTCTGAAATTGTCTTAAAACCCAAAATATGTTCTTAAAGAAAAATTCCAGAAAAAATTTTATTCCCAAAACGTTTCCAAACATTTGTGCAGTGTATTGTTGTTCTATTAAAATACTTACCGAATTCTCTGTTCTCCAATTTCCAACACAGCTTTCCTGACTCACGTGACTTCAATCTCAACTCGCCGGATCACACAAGGGTTTAATATGTGGACCAGAAGACACTTTTGCAATGTAAGTCAAGGCTCCTTAGACCTACATTCTTAATGTGATTTTTGTCCCATACCTTTGTGGGATCTAGAGAGACAGAATTGAAATCACATGAGTTAGAAGAGGATCGGAGTTGTGCTGGAAACTGGGAAAAACAACAATCGGTAAGTATTTTAATACAGCTATACTGCACACATCAGAGTTCTACAGATCTCTGGGGAGCAAAGGTACCCCCGCAATCAGCAAGCTATCCCTTATGGTACCTTTACACGCCGCTACACGATGGTGGAAACAACCCGGTGCTTCACGTGCATGAGCACGCACAAACGGTTGAAAACGGTACCCGCACCACCTTTACACGCCGCTCTAATGTGCGCTACAGTAGGTTACATCTATCTCTGGATACACCGCCGGGTGCCACAAGTTACCTTCTGTAGCTCACCTTACCTCATTTACACGCCGCTATAGCAAGGTAATATGGGCGGAACAAAGGCAGCAGGGAAAACACATAGGCGTGCCAGAATTGTGGATTACGAGACGCTCGTACGATGATTAGACAATGCAATAGCATCATGATTGGCTAGCTAGCGCAGCAGCCTGACTAATAGATGACGCTTGGGCAATTGTGTAGTGTGACTGGTCAGCTCCTAAAATATGCCGCTCTATGCATGGACAACCAATCGCAACGCAGGAGATTCCACCAATGATCGCTGATGGGCGCGGTAACCCGGAGCCTGTGTCACGCCCCAGGTAGATAGCAAGGTGTCGAAACAACCCTCCTGTTCCTTATTTACACGCCGATACAGGCCGCTACCATCGCCTTGAAATCAACCTGTTTTAGAGCACTGCTCTGAAACAGGTGCCGCAAGTGATGGGTGGAAACAACCGTCTTTACACGCCGCTACCTCGGGTTGATTTGGCGGTGCAAGATACATTTCCCTCATCTACCCGGTTGTTTCCACCATCCTGTAGCGGCGTGTAAAGGTACCATTAAACTGCAAAAAGGGGATAAATTAAACTTTTTCGCAAACTTCTTTAGCTTTTTTACCTCTTTTTCCTATTCTGTTCTTTATGTCCTTTCCAACTTTTCACACATTGCCTTTCTTCTAGCCAAACTTATTAGATGGAATGAGGTAGTGCATTGCCTAGTTGCTATGAAGGCCAGCATTACTTTGGAAGATACCTTATGCCAAATCTTTAGCTAGCGCTCCTATTTTTTATACAGCCATACATTGAACAAATGAACATACCATAGTGTCTAATCATGGGTCATGGCCCCTGAAAACCTGCACCAAATGTTTGCAAAATTACACCTCCATTCAAATGCAAATGCCTAAACAATGTCAGATGCAGTATTTTATCCAATAAATACCTGCTTTACACACTTATAATTATTTCTAGAAAAAAACTATTAAGATTCATCAAGATTTTGCAAACTGTTCCAGGCCATGTATCCTCATTTGCATGCCCAAAGCTGAAGATACACAGTTGAGCCTCCCTCGATAGTCTTTCAATAGTCAGCTCTGCAGAGTTTACCTTTGGGATTTAAAATGTGACATTCATTGTGGGGTAAAGTTTTAACATTTTTAGACCATAAGTTTGTAAATGACCTCAGGATAAATTTCCATATGAACAATCAGGAGGATTTTGTTTGAAATGCCTTGAAGACCTCTTGAGTGATGGCTGAAATAGAAGGAGATGTAACAGATCTGAGTACAGAAAATCTTAGCTTTCGTGAAGCATTGTTCTGATCACAGAGGAAGCGAAGGTACAGTGTGGGAAGTTACATTAAAGAAGAAGAGTGAAATCGTGGGAATATGTCAGTTCGCTGCTCTGTCATAAATTGTTTGGAAATCTCTTATGTACAAAGAGCTGCTCTTACTTAATAAATGTTCTGTCTGAGCTGCAGAAATGACTTACATTATAACCTTTTCGCTCAAAAATGGGAGATTGCCTGGTTTATATCTAAATGATCACTCCTCCGTATTACACTTTATGCCGGTCAGAGACTGTATTGATTTAAAATGAGGAGTGTTGCATACCAGCTCAATGACATCTTCACTATCTGCCTCTTTAGGGGGCAATGCCTGGTTAAACTTAGAAAATAATCTAATGTGAGGGAGTTATATGGTTTACTGGTTGAAGTTCGTTTTCCTCAATGTGTCTTTGTATTAAAAATTTACGTAAGCTGAATATATACAAAATCCAGAGAGAGGAGTGTTGTATAGAGTTTTACCACCCAATAGCAAAAAGGATGGAACATACCAGAGTCTGACCTTCTTTTCCTCGCCATACCCCAACTTGTCATCCCATGTTCAGATGGACTTTTTAACATGTTGTTGCAAATGGAATATCTATGTGTCCACCCTTGGGTTTGTGTGTGTGAAGCCGCTCTATGCATAGTATGTGTTGGCTGTGTTATCAAGCTTATATCCAGGGGCGTAACTTCAGGGCCAGGGGCCCCGATGCGAAGGCTCCAACGGGGCCCCCAATTAATGCAAATCTTTAATAGTATTAGTCTTTTTCTATGGGCCACAGGGACTTTTGGGGCCCCCCTAGGCAGCAGGGCCCTGGTGCGATCGCAACCCCTGCACCTATTGTAGTTACGCCCCTGCTTATATCTGTCTGTAACAGCAGTATTCAGATTAAGGTTGTGACATCACATGAGCCCAGGCCCAATCAACATCGACTTCTCTCTTCCCGCTTTAAGTTATATGCCGCAGCTCTCACTTCCTGTTGATTCTCATTTATACAAAGGCAGAGAGAGAAGCCAGAAGTGATTGGGCCAAGGCTCATATGATTTCACAATCTCACATGAGTGTTATTACTGTGCTCTATCACTCACAAGGGGATGAACAAATTAGGAGATTTGCAATCCACAATTCCTATTCAGACTAGGACAAACTTTAAATCTGCCCCGATTTTCCTTGCTTTAAAGCGGAGGTTGGCAACGTAAGATTACGCAATGTCAACTGATCCTGGGTGTCCATAACTGCACTCTCAACTATACACAAGGGGAAACACAAAACGACATTAACCATAAATTAAGTGCACACAAGCAAAGGGTGAATTAGGTTAGGGTCACACTTGCGTTAGCCCTTGCGGCTGATGCAAGCGCTAAAAACTTAGCCTTCAATGTTTTCCTGTGCGCTGTCCAAAAGCGCACTTCCTGATGCTTTGTGTGGAGACGCTGCTAAGGTAAACAGCGGGTTTCTATGAGGTTGCGTTCCCTGGCAGTACATAGCATCCAGAGAAAATTTCAAAGTTTTTAGCGCTTGCGTCAGCCTTTGTTTGACCCTAGCCTAACAGGGCTAAGAACTTGTTCGAATAGTCATATCGTGCAGGGAAGATAGAGGAAAAAATAAGTAACCCATAAGACTAACGGAATATGTGGAAATCCCCCAAACCCTAAACATAAAAGAATACGAAGAATGCCTGGAAGGAAAAAACACAAACAAACCCCAAGGAAAAACAATAGCAATAATTCAGCAAGAGTATCCCCAACTGAAGAGCTGGAATTCCGAACATCCATCTACCTAGGAAGATAGCCAGCAAAGAAGGCATGTGCCTGGTGAAAATAAATATCCCCTCCCAAGGTATGATAGGGCCAACAAAACCAGAAAATGAAAACACCTGAATAGAGATAAAGAGGAAAGTAGGGCAATTAAAAGGAAAGAAAAGAGAACTATCAGTAACTGGATGGAGACAAAACAGACTGCAGTCCAACAGAGAGGGAAACTAATTACCCAACCAGAGGTCACCGGATTGAGCCCTGGAGTCAAGGCATGACAGTGAGCTCTGGGAATGTGAGCGCTGCTACTGTGCATGATAGGGATTATTGGCTTTTAGTTTTATTTGGGAGAAACGTTGAGTGAGAAAGGGTTTTCTTAGTAGCACTGATAGGCTAGGATCACATTAATTTTATTGGCTGCGCTAGAGGGTTGTATTAAAAATCTATGGTAGCGCCGCATTAACGCTGCCAATGCTTACCTATGTTGATGCGGCCCCTAGCGAGTCTCAAATGCCGGAATCTGAGTGAAATCTCATGCTTTTTCCTAATGCGAGAAAAGACGCTTTTGAAAGCTTTTTCATAGCATGAGATTTCATTCAGAGGCCGGCGTTTGAGCCGCGCTAGGGGCCATGTCACCATAGGTAAGCATTGGCAGCAGTACCATGACGGTACTACCGGCCCGGTAGCACTGTGTTTAGGCTGCCAAAACCTATGTTTTTAACGCAACCCCCCTAGCATAGCCAATAACTTTATTGTGACCCTAGCCATAGTTGCAAAAAATGTAGTTATCGTAATGTTTCCCATCGGACTCCAGTAATGTGATTGATGGGTTACAAAAGCAAAAGAAACATATCAGGAGTTGCCACATTAGTAAAAGTTAGAGAGAAACATAACTCATATGGTAAACGATACAAAGAGAGGGGAAAAAAAGCATAAAATACGAGATTTTTTTGCATTCAGTACTTCATTTTAAAAAATGTAATGAAAGGTGATAAAACAATTATCAGTAAAAACTTTTTAAGTTCTGAATTATTTTAACCACTAAATAATGATGAAAAAAACTGTATGTCTGGTATATTCACATTCATACTGACCTGGAGAAACATAATCTCAAGTCACTTTTTCCATACAGTCAACCTCATAAAAAACAATGGTGGAATTGCTTTTTTTTTCACCATTTCATCTGACTTGGATTTTTTTTTTCCTACAGTATATTAGAACACTATATGGTAAAATGAAAAGTAACATTCAAAATACAAGTCACCCGAAAATAACAAGAAGAGGAGGAAGATAGAAACAGCAAATAAAAAAATTACCTGATCCATAAGTGAACACTGCAGTAATGGTGGGTTTACACGTTGCGATATCGGCGTCCAACTCCGACCAAAAGTCACGTGGTTCGGGCGTTGGACCCGATATCGTTCGTGCGTTGTACGGTGTGAACATCCGATACGATGCAGGAACGATGGCAAACCGATATCGGGGGTCGAATGAGCGTGCTATTCAACCACCCGATATCGTATGCCAGTTGGAGCCGAATCGTCCTGTGTTACAGCCCAACTCCGATGTGTAGTACAACGTCACCCAATGACTCCCATGTTAAATGGTCGTTCCTGGGTCGGGGGGCGTAGACATCGTAGGGACGTTGTATCCCGATATCGCAACGTGTAAACCGCCGATGCGATTCAGGGAAAACCGGGCACTAAATGCGAGCTCTCACGCCGTTGTATACGATATCGGAACGATATCGCGACGTGTAAACCCACCATTAGAGGCAGGTGATGGCTGCATCCCACTTAAAGCATACCACAGTGGACTGCAACCCACTTAATAAACCCACAACTACAAATGAGTAAAACTATTTGAGATTGGAGTTCTAGTTCTTTAAGTATCAAAAGCACTCCAGTGAATAATTCCCTGCCCTCCTGCCCTCAGTAGTGGTTTGATTATGTGGACAGAAAGACAAACTTTGTGACTTTAAATGAGGTTCGGGTCAAGTTTTGTCCAGAACAGATCTTTAGGGTGGGAACACACTCATGTGAAATGCATGCATCTTTTATGCATCTTGCATGACTCACTAGGAACGGCCCCTGTTCTCTCTGAATGGAGCTTGCCAGCTGCTTGTGTTTCTATGCAGCTGACACGCTCCTTTCTAGAGAGGCAGGGGCCGTTCCGAGTCAATCATGCAAGATGCATGAAAGATACACGGATGCATCTCGAATTGTGTCTTTCCACCCTTTTAAAGAGTCCGGCTGAACCACTAGTACCCGAACTTTCATGGGTCCTCTGATCTCTACCTGCAACCACTCCTAGACATAATAGTATCTGATAACATAAGATAGCCGTCGAGCTGTAAGGTTGAGCTGCACTGCACTCGCCACATCTGCAGCCATCTGAGCCCACAGCTGGTCCACAACCCCAGGAGCCATCACAGTGACCCCGGCTCCCCCTCAGCTACTTAGACAATATCTTAGTTGAAATAGAGGGCACTGTGAGAGCCATTGGCTGCCCTCGCCTGCAGTGGGATTACCGACGGCACACTCGGACCTGACCCAGAGGCCCATCACTGGTGATACCCCACGTGACAGCCGCAGCCACCTCAATCACTCCCCATCACCTGCTGCGGGATCCCCTGGAGAAGCCATCAATGGGTGAACTGTGCAAGCCCTGCAACCTGCCGCTCAGGAACACAGATGCCTAGTAAACAGGCCAGAGCTGCAGCCTGGAGTTGTGGCCCTCCAGAGCAGCTGAAGCCCCGCCTCCGCTGGAGACCACAGCAAGACCTGCCAGCGGACGTGGTGTGCATCAGACACCAAAGGGAGACGAGAGGAGGGCGGGTGTCTTTGATCTGCCGCTCACCTGGGAAGAGGCCCGGTGCGTAAACTGGACCGTGATCTAAAGTACTGGACCGCCGAAGCTCCGCTCCCTGCCGACATCAACCTCAAGCCTAGCTGCCACCGCAAGGTAGTAGTAGAGAGTGGGGAGTTAGAAAGGAACCCGAGCTTACAGTCTCCCGCTTCCATCAGTAGAGGTCCGGCATATAGGCCAAAGCCCCGGCCTATATATGTGACTCCCCGAATATTCTGAGGCTCCGCCCCCTGACAGAGCTTAACATGATATAATTGCAGCTGCAGCTCCTTTCAGTATTAAATGAGCTCCAGAAAATGAGCTATGTAATTCATCCAACAGCTGCCACTGATTACACATAGCCTGATTATACATAGCCAGAAGCTGCATCTCATCCCAGGCTGCATCTCATCCCTGACTGCATCCCATCCCAGGTTACATCTCATCCCTTGCTGCATCTCATCCCTGGTTACATCTCGTCCCTGGCCGCAGCTCATCCCTAAATGCATCTCATCCTTGGCTACATCTCATCTCTGGCTACATCTTATCCCCTGCTGCATCTCATCCCAGGCTGCATCTCACCCCAGGGTGCATCTCCTTCCTGGCTGCATCTCATCCCCGGCTGCATCTCATCCCCTGTCGAATCTCATCCCTGGCTGCATTTCATCCCTGGCTGCATCTCATCCATAGCTGCATTTCGTCCCTGCGTCCCTACGGCTGGTGCCCTGGCACAACCTCATCAACCTCGCACATCTTCATGCTGCTTCTGACCCCCGGCTGTATATCATCCCCGGCTGCATCTCATCTTCGACTGCGCCTCATCCCTTGCTGCATCTCATCCTCGGCTGCATCTCACACCCCTGCTGTATCTCAACTCAATGTGCGGCATCCTTAGCTACTGGTCACAATGTTTCCTCTTCTTTTCACCTTCACTCCCATACTACTTCACTTCCTACTAACCCCACTAATCCCTCCACCCAATAATTATGTTGTCCTCTCTCCATCCTACCCATTCATCTCATCTCCTCCTCTGAACTGTTCCTTCACATGCAATCCTTTGTCTCCAGACACACACGGCCACCAGGTAACCTCTTCTGCTCCCACCTTCTAACCTTCTCGTTGCTTCTCCTACTTGCTGGTGACATATCCCTGAATCCTGGTCCCCCCACCACATCTCCTCAGTCACCTCTAACCTCGAACCCATACCTACTCCCCAACGCAACTCTCACATCCCCTATAACCTTATATCCATTCACCCAGCCCCCCCTCCCCCAGTTCCCCTACCTGGTGCACTATGGAATGCTCACTTGGTATGCAGCAAACTCCCATTCTTCCATGACCTCTTCACCACCAACAAACTCTCATTCCTTGCCATCACCGAAACCTAGCTCACCCCCTCCGACACAGCCTTCCCTGCTGCACTCTCCTACAGTGTAATACAAAAAAACCTTGTCCATAAAACGTGTAAGTACTCTGCAGTAAAAAAGTCTAAAATGCAACTGCAGTAAAAAATATGTAAATTACTGGGTACTTGGTCCATACGTTTTTTGCACATAAAATGTACTTCAAGCTGCCTCACCTCATCAAGGTGTACCCATATCGAAGCAGTCCTATCTGTTGTATTAAAAACCTGATCAAGTAATATGTATAAAGTGAACAGGGTCCAAGCAGGTCCAGTGTCCGATATGGACTGAGGTTGAAAGCAGCCCTTGTGTGCAGAGCTCAAGGTGAGGGGCGGGGATCTCACATCTCTTGCTAGGCAAGAGGCTAATTTACAGAAAACTAATGAACCCTGCATCCCATCCCAGGTTACATCTCATCCCTTGCTGCATCTCATCCCTGGTTACATCTCGTCCCTGGCTGCAGCTCATCCCTAGATGCATCTCATCCTTGGCTACATCTCATCTCTGGCTACATCTCATCCCCTGCTGCATCTCATCCCAGGCTGCATCTCACCCCAGGGTGCATCTCCTTCCTGGCTGCATCTCATCCCCGGCTGCATCTCATCCCCTGCCGCATCTCATCCCTGGCTGCATTTCATCCCTGGCTGCATCTCATCCATAGCTGCATTTCGTCCCTGCGTCCCTACGGCTGCAACCTGCCACAACCTCATCAACCTCGCACATCTTCATGCTGCTTCTGACCCCTGGCTGTATATCATCCCCGGCTGCATCTCATCCTTGACTGCGCCTCATCCCTTGCTTCATCTCATCCTCGGCTGCATCTCACACCCCGGCTGTATCTCAACTCAATGTGCGGCATCCTTAGCTACTGGTCACAATGTTTCCTCTTCTTTTCACCTTCACTCCCATACTACTTCACTTCCTACAAACCCCACTAATCCCTCCACCCAATAATTATGTTGTCCTCTCTCCATCCTACCCATTCATCTCACCTCCTCCTCTGAACTGTTCCTTCACATGCAATCCTTTGTCTCCAGACACACACAGCCACCAGGTAACCTCTTCTGCTCCCACCTTCTCGTTGCTTCTCCTACTTGCTGGTGACGTATCCCTGAATCCTGGTCCCCCCACCACATCTCCTCAGTCACCTCTAACCTCGAACCCATACCTACTCCCCAACACAACTCTCACATCCCCAATAACCTTATATCCATTCACCCAGCCCCCCCTCCCCCAGTTCCCCTACCTGGTGCACTATGGAATGCTCACTTGGTATGCAGCAAACTCCCATTCTTCCATGACCTCTTCACCACCAACAAACTCTCATTCCTTGCCATCACCGAAACCTAGCTCACCCCCTCTGACACAGCCTTCCCTGCTGCACTCTCCTACAATGGACTCACTCTTTCCCACACCCCGCCGCCCTACCAACAAGCATGGTGGAGGTATCGGTTTGTTCTTGTCCGACAGCTGCTCCTTCACCCCAATTACATTGCTCTCTGCCTCCTTCCCCTCCTTTGAAGTACACTTCATCTACATCTTCTCACCCTGCAGCCTTCAGCTAGTCGTCATCTACCGCCCCCCAGGATCTTGCCCCAACTTTCTCGACCACTTCACCACTTGGCTTCTTCATTTAATTTCTTCATACATCCCCACTATCATCGTGGGCGACTTCAACATCCCCATTGACACCCCCCACTCTGCTGCCTCTAGGTTCCTATCACTGACCACCTCCTTTGGGCTTTCCCGATTGTCATCCTCAGCTATGCATAAGGATGGCCACACATAGGACCTTGTCTTCACCCGTCCATGTTCCCTCACTGACCTCTCAAACTCAACCCTACCCCTATCCGACCACAACCTGCTGACTTTCTCCTCCCTTTCTCCTCCTACTATGCTCCCCCCCCCCTGGAAACTCACTCATCCCTGCAGAAACCTTAAACTTATTGATTTCAACTCATTCTCTAAGTCCATTCTCTCTCTCGCAATTTAGCTTCCTCACATGGTGCTGACTCTGCTGCCATCCTTTTCAACACCACAATCACTGAAGCCCTTTATCAGGCAGCCCCCTCACATACAACAAAACCCGCACACACAAGCAACCCTGGCTCACTGCCCTCACTACAGAACTGCGTTGAGCGTCCAGGGCATCCAAGCGGAGATAGAATAAATCCCATTCCACGGAGCACTTCACCATGTACAAACAGTCCCTCAAGACCGCACTCACTGCCACAAAACAAGCATACTTCTTATCCCTAATGACCGCCCTGTCCTACAACCCCAAACCGCTATTCAAAACTTTCAACTCTCTACACCGTCCCCCTGCACCTCCTCCCTCTCCCCTCATCTCTGCCGATGACTTTGCCTCTTTCTTCAAATGAAAGATTGACAAAATCAGAGAAAGCTTTGACCCACTGTTCCCTCGACCCTTCCCCATTACCGCCCAGCCGTCTTCATCCAAAGGAAGCTTTTCCACCATGTCAGAAGATCAACTCTCCTCCCTTCTGTCACGATCACACCTCACCACCTGCACTCTCGACCCACTCCCCTCCTATCTCATCCCAAACCTCACTCACTGCGAGTGTCTTGCCCTCATCCTTCAAACATGTCTTGATCATACCCATCCTCAAAAACCCTCCCTCGACCCATCATCTGTTTCAAACTCTCGCCCCATATCTCTTCTCCCCTTCGCATCTAAACTACTAGAAGAACACGTCCATCTTAAACTGTCCTCCCACCTCTCCTCCTGCTCCCTCTTTGCCCGCCTACAATCCGGCTTCCGATCCCATTACTCCACTGAAACAGCCCTAATCAAAGTCACCAACGACCTACTGACTGCCAAGAGCAAGCGACACTACTCCGTCCTACTCCTCCTTGACCGTTCTGCCGCCTTCGACACCGTCGACCATTCCTTCCTACTAAAGATTCTGGAATCTCGTGGTATCACTGACCTAACACTCTCCTGGATCTCCTCATATCTAACAGACCAGACTTTTAGCATCACCCACTCCCACACCTCCTCTATGCCCTACCCCCTATCTGTTGGTGTCCCCCAAAGCTCAGTTCTTAGGCCCCCTACTTTTCTCCATCTACACCCTCGGCCTAGGACAACTCATTGAGTCCCATTGCATTCAATATCATCTCTCACCCAGATCTATCTGTCTGGGCCTGACATCACCTCCCTACTATCCAAAATTCCACAAAGTCTGTCCGCCATCTCTTCCTTTTTATCTGCTTGATTTCTAAAACTGAACATGGACAAAACTGAGTTCATCGTCTTCCCCCCAACTCACTTTCCCCTTGTACCAAACTATCCATCAATATCAACAACTGCTCACTCTCCCACAGTCCCCTATGCCAATTGCCTCGGGGTAATCCTCAACTCTTCCCCCTCCTTTAAGCCTCACATCCAAGCCCTTGCCACCTCCTGCCGACTTCAGCTCAAAAAGATTTCTCACACTTTCCTTGACTATGACACTGCAAAAACACTTGTTCATACTCTCATCATCTCCCGCCTTGACTACTACAACCTCCTGCTCACCAGCGTACCCACTGCCTCCCTTGCTCCTCTCCAATCTATCCTAAACTTCGCTGCCCGACTAATCCACCTGTCTCCCCGCTACTCCCAAGTCTCTCTCCTCTGCCAAGCCTTTCACTGGCTCCCCACTTCTCAGAGGTCCCAGTTTAAAATCCTAACCATGACATACAAAGCTATCCACAACCTGTCCCCTCCATACATCTCTGACATGGTCTCCGGACACCTACCCTCTCGCAACCTGCGATCCTCTCACAAGCTCCTCCTCTACTCCCCTCTTATCTACTCCTCACCCAACCGCATTCAAGACTTCTCTCGTGCATCCGCTTTACCCTGGAACTCTCCTCCCAGCACATCAGACATTAGCCTACCCTAGGAACCTTCAAAATAAACCTGAAGACTCAATTCCTCAGGCAAGCCTACAACCTACACTGAGACCCAGTCCACCGCACGATCGGCACTACCCTTTCCTACTTTAGCCCCACCCGTCCCTCGTAGACTGTGAGCCCCCGCAGACAGGGTTCTTTCCCCTCCTGCACCTGTATGATTTGATTGTGCAAATATACCGAACTTGTCTTTGTCCGTCCCTTTCCATATGTAAATCGCCATGGAATCCAATGGAACTATATAAATAAATAATAATAATAAAGCAAGGTGTTAATAGCTATTAAAGGGTGTTTGTTTTAGCAATTACAAATGTCTTAACAGCATGGTGGCTCAGTGGTTAGAACACAGAGGCTCAGTGATTAGCACGCAGATGCTCAGTAACTAGCACATGGCGGATCAGTGGTTAGCACCTGGTGGCTCAGTGGCTAGCACTGCTGGGGTCCTGAGTCCAAATCCCTCCAAGGACAACATCTGCAAGAAGTTTGTATGATCTCTGTGTTTGTATGGTTTTCCTCCACGTTCTCCGGTTTCCTCACACACTCCAAAGACATACAGATAGGAAATGTATATTGTGAGCCCCAATGAGGACAGTGATGATGCATGTAAAATGCTGTGAAATTAATGGCATATGCTATATAAGCAAAAATAAATGGAAATTAATAGTGTAAGAAAGCTTAATTCGAAATTATAATAGTTTTCATAATTAAGTCATTATTGACTGTAACCATTAAATAAATTAATGATTATTATTATAGTTGACATGACAATATTTGTAAATTTACATTTTAATAAGCATATTTTTATTTTATGTTCATAATTAATATAAATGCATCATTTAGTGACCCTTCCATCTTCTGTGCTTTATCAGTGATGGTCACAGAATTGACAGATCCTAGATAACTCATCTTCAAAAGTGGGGACAGCAGTATGCTGAAATCCGATCAAAGCGAGTCACCTGTCTATCAGGCCTGTGGATGAAGTTCTAGGAAAGCTTTGATCTCGATGAAGGAAATTGTCTTTTTGTCTTTCTCATCTTTTTGTTGTACAAGTGATACATTGTCCCTCCCACAGACAGGAAAGTAAAGCAGCATAAATCCATCAGGAGGTTTGCCAGATCACTTTACAGTATTTCGATGATGAAGGATGAAGTGTACCACTTAGTTCAGGTGATGGCCCCTTCGGAAACTCTTGCTGATAAATGCTGTCTCTATGAGGTGTAGAATGAGTGAAGATTCAATCAGATTTCAGAAATGCTGAACAGCACTTTATTTTAGTGCCCCCGAACCTGCGAACCCTCCCTGAGACCCGTCCACAACTTTTCCCACAATCACATGTACGGTCATTTGAAAATAATAATGTAATTGTAGTATTTTCTTTGATCCTTCTATTTTTAAAAAATTAAAAATAAACTTTTCAAAAATAAAAAGTAACATTTTGTTATACTTTTTCTTTTTGATTAAATGTTTTCAAGTAGCAATTTTCTCATCCTGGCCCTCTCCCCAACCTTATTCCTCACCCTGAATAACCCTATCCCTAATACAGTCCCTGACAAAAGTTATGTCGCTTATCCATGTTATGTAAATAAAAGCTTATAACCTGACGTTAAATTCATCCATTGGTTTTATAAATTACTCTTTTGAAAGCTGAAACTCTCCCAAATGTGGTTTAGGTTAAGAAAATAAATTGGCATCAATGCTGAAATATTGATCCTTTAAAGGGCCTGCCACACGTGTCAATGTCGCCCGCGATATCGCTCATGCGTCACAAATTATTAATCACCTGAGTGATGTGGAATTATCGCAGGTAAGATGTCACACGCGTCAATATGACCCAGCGATGCGGTGATGTCGCCATCTTGCGAGCGATTTTATTTAGTCGCTTGTACGTTGTCAAAATAGAAAATACGTCGCTGAGTTTAGTGTCACATGCAGCGATGCACAAGGTCTACTGAGCGATGAGCGACAGGTTTTACATCTGGCAGTGAAACCTGAGATCGGCGATCAGCGACATATCGCTGGTTGCATCGCTTGGTCACACGCTTCAATGTCGCTCCTGCGTTACTTTTACGTCACTTAAGCGACTGAAAATCCGTGACGTACGAGCGACATTGACAGCGATATCGACGCGTGTGACATCCCCTTAATGAACACAGAATGGTCAGATTTTGGCAAGACAAAAGTTTTGTCGCCCACAGAAAGTAAGTAATGTGATTTTCAAACAAAAAATTAACTTATAATACAAATATATGTTGCATAACATTGGTGAATGAAGTTGTGGCGCTATTAGAGTCATATTTAATATTTTGTTTGACTTCCATGTGCTTGAAGGACTGCATCCATGCGGTTCAACAATGATTCATGCAATTTATTAATGAAGTCATCAGGAATAGCAAAGAATGCAGTCTTACATGCCTCCCAGAGTTCATCTAGATTCTTTGGTTTTGTCTTCCAAGCTTCTTCTTTCATCCTACCCTAATCATGCTCAATGATGTTCATGTCTGTGACTGGGCTGGCCAGTCCTTGAGCACCTTGATGTTTTTTTGCCTGGAGGAACTTTGTTGTAGAGATAAATGTATGAGATGGAGCACCATCCTACTGCAGAATTTGACTGCTTTTATGATTTGGAATGTAAGACGTAGCTAATACTTCTTGATATTTTAGGCTATTGATATTGCCTTCCACCTTGCAAATGTTTCGCACACTCCCATACTGAAGGTAACCCCAGGCCATGATCTTTCCACCACCAAATTTGGATCCATACGGGCTCCAGTAGGTGTCCTGCAGTATTTTCAGCGGCTGTGGTGTAATTCCACTGAAGATTCATCAGAGAAATCCACCTTCTGCCACTTTTTGAGCGTCCATCTATTTGGCAGGCTGTGGGACTTTGCAAATGCCACACGGTTTTTATGTGCCTTTTGTTTAGTGCTGGCTTCTGGGAACTGATTCGACCATAGAGGCCATTTCGAGACAGAAGCCTACAAACTGTTCTAGTTGACACAGGGACTTGAGGTGGCCAGGCCTGTTGTAGCTCTGCTGCAGTGGAAGAGGGGCTTGCTTTGGATTTTCTAACCAACAAACGTTCCTCCTGAGCAGTTGTCTTGCGAGGTCTTCCGGACCTGGGCTTGTCAAACACATCTACAGTCTCTTCAAATTAGTTTTAATTCTGTGTACTTGACGCTGAGACACATTAAAGGTGCCAGCCACCTCTGCAGTGGATCTTGTCTTCATCCTCTTGATAATCAAGGCTTTCATCGCAGGGTGGATTTTTGACATGTTGTCAGAGCTCAAGTTGCAGTTCAAGTGAAGGTCTGGGGTACTGAGTTTCTTTTTATACACACCCACTAATTAACCGATCATTTACAGAGCACAGGTAAGGATGTAAACTAGGATTGGGTGCATTATATGACATGGCGACAAAACTTTTGTTTTGTCAAAATCTGACCATTCTGTGTTCATTAAATGATCAATATTTCAGCATCGACGCCAATTTATTTTCTTAACCTAAACCACTTTTGTGAAGGTTTCAGCTTTCAAAAGAGTAATTTATAAAACCAATGGATGAATTTAACATCAGGTTATAAGCTGTTATTTACATGACATGGATAAGCGACATAACTTTTGTCAGGGACTGTACTGCCCCTAGCAGGGCTGTGGAGTCGGTAAACCAAACAACTCTGACTCCAACTTCAACTCCCTTATACACGGCTGATGTTTAAGTGATAAATTTATTGTGAAACAATGTGAACATCAGGCTTTAATTATTATGATACAATAATTAAGATATTTAGATAGAACATAATAATAATTCATAATAATTATATTCAGCATATATTGATTTGAATTACTGCACCCAATTTATTATATATTTCATAAGTAGGAGTCGGCCCATTTTATACTGACTATGACTCCACCAAAATGGTCTCCGACTCCACAACTCTGACTCCACAGCCCTGGTCCCCAGCCCTAACCCTAGGCCAAAGTTTAACCCTAGTCCTAAGCATAACTCTACACCTAAGACTAACCATAAGCATGACCCAAAAACTCTAGTCCTCATTCTAACCCTATCCCTGATTCCGTTGTGCTGATAGAAGCTGTTGGAGAGGTGCAGCATCGGTTCTCTGCTTCTATCACCACTGCAGCTTCTAACTGTGAAATAAAATGTCATCGTGTGGTGCAGATACATGCAGTGAGTTATAACAGTGACGATTCATTTGAGGTTGATGTTGGAATCTGTGGGACAGTACTGGTGTCATTCACTGCTTCTATCTCCACCAGATGATGAAGTCTTGTTTCACAGTTAGAAGCTACAGTGACGGAGATAGAAGCAGAGTGCTGGTACTGCACTCACCTCTCCCACAGTTTCTATCAGGAACCAGGACATCTTCAGAAGGTGACAATGCAAGAAACTGGAGTAAGTAATTGCAGCGCCCCACTTAATGTCATCCTGTTCTAGGAAGGGAGATAGACTCTCTTGGGAAGTGAGTGCAGCCCCATCCTTCTGTGATGTCACATTTGAGACTCCTGTCAATTAAGTAAAAAAAAACATATTTAGGGATTAACTATATAGGAAGAAATGTAAGGTATTTTATAATTAGGCTAATTGCAAAAGTTAATAGCATGTAAAATATTTACAGGATGGGCCATTTATATGGATACAGCTAAATAAAATGGAAATGGTTGATGATATCAACTTCCTGTTTGTGGCACATTAGTATATGGGAGGGGGAAAACTTTTCCAGATGGGTGGTGACCATGGCCGCTATTTTGAAGTTGGCCATTTTAGATCCAACTTTATTTTTTTCATTTTTGGGAAGAGGGTTATGTGACATCAAACGTATTGAGAATTTCATAAGAAAAACAATGGTGTGCTTGGTTTAAATGTAACTTTATTCTTTCATGAGTTATTTACAAGTTTATGACCCCTTATAAAATGTGTTGGATTGTCAATGCAACCCTCTTCTCCCACTATTAACACACTGATGGCAACACCGTAGAAGAAATGCTAGCGCAGGCTTCCAGCAACCGCTGTTTTAGATGCCGCAGATCTCGTATCTTAACAGCATAGACAATTGCCTTCAGATGACCACAAAGACCCCAAAAGTCTAAGGGGGTCAGATCAGGAGACCTTGGTCACCATTCAACTGACCCACAACAACCAAACCACTTTCCAAGAAACTGTTCATGCAGGAATGCTCGGACCTTACACCCATAATGTGGTGGTGCACCATCTTGTTAGAAAAACTCAGGGAATGTGCCATCTTCAGTGCATAAAGAGGGCAACACATCATCATGTAGCAATTTCAGATATCCAGTGGCATTGAGGTTTCCATTGATGAAGAGTGGCCCTACTATCTTTGTACCCCATATACCACACCATAACATCAATTTATGTGTTCCAACAGTCTTGGAGGGATCTATCCACTGTGGGTTAGTGTCAGGCCAATAGCGCTGTTTTTTTTTTTCGTTAATTTCACCATTCACAAAAAAGTCTGCATCTTCACTGAACATAATGTTCTATGTAAACTGAGGGTCCTGTTCCAATTTTTCTTTTGCCCATTCTGTAAATTCAGTGTGACGATCTGGGTCATCCTTGTTGAGATCCTGCAGCAGCTGGATATTGTAAGGTGCCATTTGTAAGTAGTTAATATCCGCCAAAGGGATGTTCGACTGATGCCACTCTCCAGTGACATGCGGCGAGTGCTATGCTGTGGCTCTTACTGAATGAAGCAAGGACAGCCACTGATGTTTCTTCGTTAGTGACAGTTTTCATGCATCCATATTTTGGAAAATCCAAAACTGAACCTGTTTCATGAAATTTGTCAAGCAGTTTGCTAACTGTAGCATGGGAGATGGGTGGTCTCGTAGGGTGTCTTGCATTGAAATCTGCGGCAATGACCCGAGTACTGCGTACACCAGACATCAACACAATTTCTATCCACTCCTCACGTATTAACCTCTGTGACATGTCAATGGCTGTAATCGAAGATAAACATGAAAATAACTCATGAAAGAATAAAGTTACGTTAAAACCAAGCACATCATTGTTTTTATTATGAAATTCTCAGTAAGTTTGATGTGTCACATGACCCTCTTCCCGTTGAAATAAATAAAGTTGAATCAAAAATGTCTGACTTCAAAACGGCCGCCATGGTCACCACCCATTTGGAAAAGTTTTCCCCCTCTCCTATACTAATGTGCCGCAAACAGGAAGTTGATATCACCAACCATTCCCATTTTATTTAGGTGTATCCATATAAATGGCCCACCCTGTATATTTAGAAAGGACAAATTAGGTATGGGACAACCTCTTTAACCGTATAATACAAATCTGTAAATGTACTACTGTGGTCTGTTGTCTTACATGGTTCTTTTAACTTTTTTCATTTACCTTTCTTTAGGGACACCAGATAGAGTTTACTTCAATTTGTACTTTGAGTGGCCATACTGTGAAGCATAGAAATACAAATATTTTAATTTTTGAAAGGCAAATCAAGTGCTTAGAGAGTGTAATATTAGGGAAAGCTATGCAAAAACATACATTGAGATCTGATGTTTGATGCTGGATACACTACTAGAGATGAGCAAACACCTTAAGGTTCGAATTCGGCTGTGTTCGCCGAACTTGGGCTGTTCGCCAAAATGTTCGACGAACAATTTGCCAAACACACCAAATGACATGCCCACTCCAGGGTCGGGGATGACTCGGGAACCGGACCGTCACTAGTTGTTCTCTTCACCTCTTTTGGTTCTTTTCACGGCGACAGACAGGGGCCGAGACCCAGTCCCGTGACCCTGGCAGTGTCATTGTTAATAAACAGGGGGAAGATGACAGGGAAAGTCTGAGAGGACAAAAGGGGTATTTGTGATGCCACTCTCAGTGTGCGGCCAGGGTGGCCACTGCTGCTTCAGAAGCTCTGGGGACAGTGACCGGCAGCTATAAGAGTAATACCAATCTTGGATATAATTTTTGAATAAAAAACAAACTTTATTGTACAAATCGCTTAAAAGGATCCAGACTAACAAACATTAATTTTAGGAACCCATTGTGGACTATGATCATTTATACAGCAAAACAATAGGTATAAATTAGCCTCATAACACACCCTAGGCGCCAACAATAATTATACCAAAAAACATCGGAGTGCCTCCAATTAATGGTGGCTGACTCTATTGTTCAGGTTAGTTTACATAATGGCATGAAAAGGGGGAAGATGATGTGAACCCCACTTATCTCGGGGTACAATTTCTGTATTTTGTCATCCAGAGGGTATCCTATAGATTAAAATTCTCCATACTTGACGCGTTTTGCCCTATTAGATTGGAGGGCTTATCAGTGAATGGCAGCTTGGATAGTTGCGCTCCCTGCAGAAGGAACGTGGTCCCCAGGGCAGCGGGATGGAGGAATCAGTTCGTACCTTGGCAGATGTTCACTGAGACGTCAGTACCCCGATGTTTCAAACGGGCTCTGCAACCAGTGGTCGCTGCTAATAAAAGTCTCACACACCACATCTGGAGTTCTGTTACTTTTACTTAGTTCTTTCAGCATGGCCACCGGGTACGTCCCCTTGCCAACCTTCGGTTCAGCATTGTCTCCAGAACCAGGTTAGTGCAGTCAAGCCACAGTCAGTGCCCTTTATTTTTTCTCTTGGTGTTCCTGTCTCTGGTGGTCTTTCTTTTTCTCCCATCACTAAAAGGAGTAGTTCTCTTCTGGGGCAAGCACGACACTGCTCTGCCCCCAGGCTCTCAGCACCTCCCGCAGCACAGAGCTCAAGTACCGGTGGCCACGGGTGCTGTTGTGTCCCCTCCCGGTCACTGCTCCCTAGTTCAGCCACCTTTCCCAAGTTTTGTCAGGTGTTTGGCCACAGCTCCCATTAGCAGCTTGGGGCATCTTGCTCGGGCATACAGCTTCTGCACCATGTTTAGAGCCAGGTCCCTGTCCACCAGCCCATCTGTTTCATCAGATTTTGGTGTACGGGGATTGATGTCTCATCTGCACCCCAAGGGCTCTCGTCTTCTCCCATCTGTCAGTCGTTCCCTCCTCTGGACGAGCGTGGTCATACTTCAGCCCACGGGAGTCAGCACCACACCGCTGTAACACTCTCGACTTCCACTCCGTTCCCTACTCTCTTCTGTCTCCCCATTTCTAACCTGGGTCCTCCCGCAGGGTCCACCCACCGTCCCAGGGGGTCTATGGTTGTGTGTGTTTGTTTGTTTTTGGGCTCAACTGCACCACCCCAGCAACTGGAGAGCAGAGGCACCACTCCCCTTAACTGCAGGTGCAGTACCTCTGGTGGTTGCCTACCCGGTGGGGCGGCACACAAACACCATTGAAATCAATGCAGTCAACATTAAACACATAGTAAACACCTTCAAAGGTGTCCAAAAACTGCCAAACACAGACTAGACACACACAGATCATTTTACCTGTCTCACCCTGCTAGATTGTTTCCAGATGTGACGCACTCACTTCCGGTCTCGGTCATTAACATTTACCACTTATTACCCAGAGTGCCACCACCACAAGGGCCACTGGATGAGCCACGTAAAGTGACTAAAAATGGCACTATGAAGAATGAGGCATTTTCAAGGGCAGCTGCAGGCTGCTATTCTTTAGGCTGGGGGGCCCTAAAATGATGGGTTCTCACCCTGCTGAGAATACCAGCCGTTAGCTGCCTAGTTTTATTTAGGTTGGCATTTAAAAATATAGAGGAGTCCTATGCATTTTTTTGCCAGGAAAGATAAAAATAAGCAGCTGAGGGTGGCAGTTCGTAGATGTCAGCTTTATCTGTGCTGAGACTGAAAAATACAACAGAGCTCTATACATTTTTTCTCATTTTTTATTTATTTTACACCCTTTGACATCAGGTTGGATGCCATACACTAATGTGTATGACAACCAAGCACAGACATCACCCAGATTGTGAAAATGCAGACTAATTGCAACAGCCAATTACAGATGCTCTCACAGAGCATGAGCATTTGTGATTGGCTGTTTTGGAGTCAGTGATGTGAATACACAGAAAGCTTAATGGGTGGGACCAAAAGTAAACGAGAGAGAGCGCAGGAGAGCGGACTGAGAAGCAAGCAAGCAGCGGGAGAGAGGGTAAGATGATCTTTGTGTCTGTATGTGTGTGTAGCATAATGTAGAACAGAAGCATTAGTGCATTTGCTACACACACATCTGAGCAATTACTAAAAAAAAACTGAATTTCTGACTTTTCAGCAAAACTCTCAAGTTCGAGGTGACGAACAAACATTGCCAAATTAAGTCCGGATTTGAAATTGGGGAACACGTTTGAGCAAAGTTTGCTCGTCTCTATACATCACTGGTAACAAAAAGGATAAGGTGGAAGATAGTAATAGAAGATGTTTGAAAAATAGGTAAGAATATGGGGGGTGGCAGTTGTGGAAGTGGACAAGTTATAAGCAGGAGAACTAGGGTTTAGGTCCAGAATGTGGCCGATATAAAGACAAGTGAGAGCTCCTTCCATTTCTTCTCTTTCATTGTTCAGTTTCTAATTATATAAAGTAATTGGGTTTAAATAATTCATAGCAGTGAGCAGGGATCGTTTGCAGTGTTGGTGAATGATCCCTGCTCACATCGTTGGTGAGTTGTCCCCGTTTTCTGGATGTGTGACAGCTCACCAGCGATGTTTCACAGGTGTCCAAAAAAATCAGTGCGCTCCCAAGATCGAAAACAACATCACTGATAAAGAAAAGTAGGGGCACCGGGCACCAACAGGGCTAATGGTCCTTCCTATTGCTCCATAGAGACAGACCGCTGTCTTTCCCCCAGCCACCTGGTGGTGCAGCGCCTACATAAGCCGGTCAAGCATATACAGTCCAGGTATAGAAAACAACAAGGCGGCACTCACCGTTTGTTCACAGGTGCTTTCTTTATTGCAGAGGTGCGGGGAGGGGGTGCATGAAGGTACAGACGACAGGTCCTGTTTCGCGATTTGCCCGCTTCTACAGGTCACCTGTAGAAGCGGGCAAACCGCGAAACAGGACCTGTTGTCTGTACCTTCATGCACCCCCTCCCCGCACCTCTGCAATAAAGAAAGCACCTGTGAACAAACGGTGAGTGCAGCCTTGTTGTTTTCTATACCTGGACTGAACATCACTGATAAGTTGTACCATGTAACAGTACCTTCAGGTACCCTTTGGATACTGCATTCTTCCATGGAACATTTATGGGGTGTTCTCCATATCTATATACACACACACCTAGAAAGATATTTGGTATATGTAATTCCTCAGGATTTGATCCAGTAACCCTTTGCTGTGTAATTGGCTTCTTTCTCTCCTGAGCCACTGCAAGTTAAATCTCTTTCCCAGTGATGAATATCTTTTATCTTTGTTTCATTCTTTTTGGTCAATAGTTGTTTGCCAGCCAATGTAAACCTGGAAGTTGGGGGCTGGCATTCTCATAGTTATTGGGCCCTCCAGGCTACAGAATAGCAGCCCACAGCCCCCCGACAAATTGGCATATGCATTAGAATTGCCAATTTCTGGTGCTTCACCCAGCTCCCTCTGTTGCCCTGGTGCAGTGGCATTGGGGTGATAGAAGTGGTTAATGACAGCTAAGTATTGACAGCTGTCATTAAACCTAAATTGATAATATTCAGGCATCTATGAGACCCGCACATAATCAATCGTATAAGTAAATACTAGGGATGGGCGAATCTACTCGCTAGGACTCGTTACTCGGCGAGTTTCCCAGTGATTACTCGCACGAGTCCAATGCAAATCAATATCAATCCTAGTTTTGTCAGAAACGCTGACAAAACTAGGATTGCCATTGTTTGCATTAGACTCGGCTACTGTGCCAGTGATAGCAGGGAAACCTGCAAATAACTGCTGTTTCTTTGCGAGCCGAGTCCAGCTGTCTTCTCTGTGCAGCTCCAGGGTCCTAGAGCCCGCCTGCTGCCTGATGTAGCAGTGCTGAGATTGTTCTCAGTCTGCTCATTCCCTGTGCATAGACATCTATATTTATGCACAGGGGATGTAGCAGAGAGGACATCGCGTTTTGGACTGCGTCGGACGGAAGAGGATTTTTTTAATTAAAGATGGAGTCCCTAATGGCTTTTTTTTTTATTTCAAATAAAACATTTTCTCTGTGTTGTGTTTTTTTAACCCTTTATTGGAGATTCTTAGTGGCTGGGTCAAACGTGGCCTGACATTAAGAATCTCGGGCTTAATACCAGCTTGTATAACAAAGCTGGTATTAACCCTTTTATTACCCAGCGTGCCACTGCCACCAGGGCCGCTGGAAGAGCGGGGTTCAGCGCCAGAGGATGGCGCTTCAATGAACGCGCCATCTTCTGGGGCGGCTGCGGGCTGCAATTTGCAGCGAGGGGTGCCCAGGAAGCTTGGGCATCCCTGCGCTGCGGATTCCAGCCCCCAGCTGCTTAGCTGTACCTGGCTAGACATAGAAATTGCGTGGAGCCCCACGCATTTTTTTTTTATTATTTAATGAATTTCAGAGTCAGAGGCTCAGAGTCAGAGTCTCGGAGTCGGAGTCTCCTCAGAGTCGGAGTCTCAGAGTCGGAGTCTCAGAGTCGGAGTCGCCTCAGAGTCGGAGTCGCCTCAGAGTAGGAGTCGCCTCGGAGTCGGAGTCGTCTCGGAGTCAGAGTCGTCTCGGAGTCGGAGTCGTCTCGGAGTCGAGTCGGAGTCGGAGTCGTCTCGGAGTCGGAGTCGTCTCGGAGTCGGAGTCGCCTCAGAGTCGGAGTCGCATCGGAGTCGGAGTCGCCTCGGAGTCGGAGTCATCTCCGAGTCGGAGTCGGAGTCGTCTCGGAGTCGTCTCGGAGTCGGAGTCGTCTCGGAGTCGAGTCGGAGTCGGAGTCGGAGTCGTCTCGGAGTCGAGTCGGAGTCGGAGTCATCTTGGAGTCGTCTCGGAGTCGGAGTCGTCTCGGAGTCGGAGTCGTCTCGGAGTCGGAGTCGTCTCGGAGTCGGAGTCGTCTCGGAGTCGTCTCGGAGTCGGAGTCGTCTCGGAGTCGTCTCGGAGTCGGAGTCGTCTCGGAGTCTGAGTCGGAGTCTGAGTCGTCTCGGAGTCGTCTCGGAGTCGGAGTCGTCTCGGAGTCGGAGTCGGAGTCGTCTCAGAGTCGGAGTCGTCTCGGAGTTGGAGTCGTCTCGGAGTCGGAGTCGTCTCGGAGTCGGAGTCGTCTCGGAGTTGGAGTCGTCTCGGAGTCGGAGTCGGAGTCGTCTCGGAGTCGGAGTCGTCTCGGAGTCGGAGTCGTCTCGGAGTCGGAGTCATCTCGGAGTCGGAGTTGTCTCGGAGTCGGAGTCGTCTCGGAGTCGGAGTCGGAGTCGTCTCGGAGTCGGAGTCGTCTCGGAGTCGGAGTCGTCTCGGAGTCAGAGTCATCTCGGAGTCAGAGTCGGAGTCGTCTCGGAGTCGGAGTCGTGTCGGAGTCGGAGTCGTGTCGGAGTCGGAGTCGTCTCGGAGTCGTCTCGGAGTCGAGTCGGAGTCGTCTCGGAGTTGGAGTCGTCTCGGAGTCGGAGTCAAAAAAATGCGTTGGGCTCCGCGCAATTTCTATGTCTAGCCAGGTACAGCTAAGCAGCTGGGGGCTGGAATCCGCAGCGCAGGGATGCTCAAGCTTTTTGGGCACCCCCCGCTGCAAATTGCAGCCCGCAGCCGCCCCAGAAGATGGCGCGTTCATTGAAGCGCCATCCTCTGGCGCTGAACCCCGCTCTTCCAGCGGCCCTGGTGGCGGTGGCACGCTGGGTAATAGAGGTTAGGGCCAGCTTTGTATTATCAGCTGGCCCTAAGCCCGAAATTTATGGCGGTCACGCCAATATTAGACATGACCGCCATGAATTTCTATTAAATTGTTTTAAAAAAAACACAACACAGAGAAATTTTTTTATTAGAAATAAAAAAAAAAAGCCATTAGGGACTCCATCTTTAATTAAAAAAATCCTCTTCCGTCCGACGCAGTCCAAAACGCGATGTCCTCTCTGCTACATCCCCTGTGTATAGATATAGATGTCTATGCACAGGGAATGAGCAGACTGAGAACAATCTCAGCACTGCTACATCATCTCTGTGCACAGACATTCATGTCTGTACACAGGGAATGAGCAGACTGAGAACAATCTCAGCACTGCTACATCAGGCAGCAGGTGGGCTCTAGGACCCTGGAGCTGCACAGAGCAGACAGGACTCTTATCTGTGCGAGTTTCCCAGTGATTACTTACAAAGTAAACGAGTCCAATGCAAATAAATGACAAAACTAGGATTGCTTCAGGCTGAAGCTTCCGAGACACATCTGCGATTTGTAAATCTCACACTACTCGCTATTACTCGCTTCCCCATTCATTAACATTGGACTCGCTAGACTCGCAACGAGTAGCGAGTCCTGGGCTCGGACTCGCTAGAGTCAAGCGATTCCGAGTAATTTAGGATTCGCCCATCACTAGTAAATACTTAAAAAACACAGGAAAAAACTTTATTTGAAATAAGACACACAGACAAACCTTATACCCCAAACAAACCCCCCTTGGTAATAATCCACAGCGAGGTCTAGCAAAGCACACTTGCCTCTGCTACATGTGGTGAGTGGAGACATTAGTGTCTGCTCACCACATTAGGTGCTCTCAGACTGAGCCGCCACTGTCGGAGTGATGACGTCAGAGAGTTCATCTAAGGTCACAGCCATGGCTCAGTCTGAAATCCAAAGGCAACCAATCAGACGCGAACATTATGGGTGGAGGTGCAACAGTCAAAGACACTGTCACATAGACAGGGCATCTGTGATTGTCTGCTAGAGGCAGATTCCAGTGAATGAACTGAAGGTTAATGAGCACCCAGAAGTACAAGTGCACGTTCCTTGATAAGTATAATGCTGCTGTTTTAATTAATGTTTTGCTTTCCTTTACAGCTCTCCAGTGAAATCTAAACCTGGACAGTAAAACAGACTTCACAGTGAATTCCGTGTTTGGGGTCTGTGCCAGGACACTAGGGGTTGGGTAGGGAACCTAAACTTTACAGTTCACCCATCACTAGTCTTTTCTACTATATTCCAATGTGGGTCCTTCTTGGAGTTCCAGCCATACTGCTCAGGATTAATTAATGCCAGTCAAAAAGAAGCCACCTAAGTTTATTATCTTTGCTTCCTAGCCTGTCTATTCTTCATCTTTCCGCTGCCTATAGCTAGGTAATAGAAGGCTTTCCTTTCTTGCAGTAGTACTTTACTTTTTCCACTCTCTACTCCTGCTTTGTGTTTTCTCACTTAGGATCTCTTCTATCTATGCAAGCCTTCCTTATACAGGGTTATTATGCACCTCATTTAGGTTCCTAAGGAGGTACGAGGAAGGCTTGACAGTCTTTCAGGCAGCCAGGTCCAATTTTTAATCAAACCTTGAGCAAGTGCCACCAGGAAATGTGCAGCTTGGAACTTTAATTTGTTCAGGAACCGGTTGGGTCATGTGCAGTAGTTTTGAGATAGGTCCTCATTTTCTGTTTAAGTTACCACATGTGTATAACAGTATACTTCAAAGTTTCACCACTGGGATAAGAAGAGTAATTAGTATTAAAACCTCTATATAATAAAGGCTCTTTTAAAAAAACATCATGACTTTGATAAGGGTATCAACAGGTCTTCTAGGGGACTTCCAGTATCAACTAAAAGAATTTCTCCTAAATCTAATTAAGATGAACTGACATTTTATATAATCAAACTTTAATATAGTAAAACATTTGACCTGAGGAGTAAACACTGCAAAGAAGTACGGTACGAACACATTTCACTTAAATAATTAAGAATTTCTACCAAACTCCACATTTGATCAACCTTACATAAAGTTACAGACTTGAAGGAATTGCCTGAAGTTCTGTAGTAAGATCAAAGGAATTTTGCTGTATATCTTTAAATAAAAAAAACTACGGTAAATAGGAAAAATCAACTTGTAATAAAAAATATATATTAAATAGAAAACCTTTTTGACCTTTTTGCTTATCTTATTAAAACTTCTTTCAGAAAAGACTTTTTGCTGATTTTTTCTTTAATCTAAATAGTTGCACTTTTCTAATAGTAATAATAATCTTTATTTATATAGCGCCAACATATTCGGCAGCACTTTACAATTCAGAGGTTCATATGCAAACAGTCATAAGTTATCAAACAATGCAGTAATTAATGCAAAATAATGACAGCCCTGGTCATAAGAGCTTACAATCTACTATGAGGTGACACAAATTACAGGTGCTTATTTACAATGATGGTCCAGCCAACTTGACAAAATCGGCAATACATAAGAGCTGCATGAGTGGCGGCAAGCCATTATTTGTAATGCTTTTGAGCCTGGTGGAGTAAAAAGGCTAGGTCTAAATGACTTTCACTAGGGAGCATGAAATAGCTATGACTAGGGAGAATGATAAGCTGCTCTAAAAAGATGTGTTTTTAGGGATCACCTGAAACTATGTAGGTTGTGGATAGTCCTAATTTCTTGGGGTATAGCATTCCAGAGAATTGGTGCAGCTTGGGAAAAATCTTGGAGCCTGGAGTGGGAGGTTCAGATTAACGCAGATATTACAACATTAGATAGAGGGACACTCTGCTATGACAATTAGAAAATAGGAATATCTTATAAGCAAAAATGTAGATACTTGGCTTTACAAATATGACCATATTGTTAAATCACCTGGTCGCCGCGCTGAGGCAGGTCTGCATGACAAGGTCCCTAACCTCCTTTTCAGCCTCTATCTGGGTTAAAAACGTCCCCTTATTATGGGCAATTGGAAAAGACTGATACCAGAGAACAAAAGCTCTGAACGGGCCCAGGGCGGGGAAGGTGCACTAAAGAGGGTGTGACCCCTTATTACAATATAGAAATGACTGCAGCACTCAATCTTGTCCATATACAAAGGTGTTTGGCGTGCACCTGTGTATACAGACAGGATTGAGTGCTGCAAGGAAATCTCAGTGTTAACAGGAGAACACTGCTAATATATTGCTAATAAGAATATTAAATACAGATAATCACACCATTTTATTTGTATCTTTGGTAAGGGACAAGAAAAACAACAGAACCACTGTAACCTGCCTTTCAATTCCTGTAACCTTCACCTAAAAATATCAGCACTAGAGTGCAAATAACCTCCAGCATATCTTTGGTGACAGGTAATAATGGAACAATAGCAACACTTTCTAGCAATATCATGGGTGTAATATAATGCCAGCATAATAAATTCTGATCCTCTAATAGGTACTGAAAGCCACCCTGCCAACATAAGACACGCTCCTATGAAGAGGTCTCTATAAAAAATCAGGGAATAATATAAGGTATAGCACACCATATTTTTCCACTTGCCTTTGCAATCTTATTTTATATATCGTATCCTGAGAGAGCTAATAAGAAAAAACATCTTCATATATTTTCTGATTTTCCAGTATTCCAGTATTCATGTGGCACCCCGCAAAGCAGGCGACACAGGGGGGTACTGCACCCATAAAAGCGGTGCAGATATCCCAGCTGCAAGTAGATTTCAGGATGATGGGTGGAACCCATGCACAAGCACCCCCACACTAGATCACACAGTGGGAGGGAACCCGGGAGGGTATATAGTCACCTCCAGAGTTAGTCCCAGGCAGGACTGTGGCGGCGCTAGTGCTATTCACCAGAAACTGCAGATGGCGTCACGACAGCTACTACAAACTGTAAATAGTCCCCTATACATAAATTCCCCTTTTGAAGTGTCACCCAGGACACGGGATCAGGCGCGGCCGCCATTCCCCGTCACAAAGATAACCCTCTGCCGCCTGATACCCGAGTACCCCACACCCTGAGGCTCGACAATCACCTAGGCTGAAAATTATACCACAAAGGTGAAGCTCATGCAGTTAAGACCATTCTTATATAGAAAATCAATTCTAAAAGAAGCCACCATCCAACAACCCACCACTTCTTAGGTACAATTGTGGACCACCACCTGAGGTAACCACATTAGTTGAGAGAGACATAGCAAATAATTACAATACCTCTGACACTAAAAATTCATAATCTTGTCCTTTAGACCTCCTATGCAACATCCTTCATCGGCATTGAAACACAGCCACTACATCAAAGTCACCAAGACCGCCAAATTAGGTAAGACATCATACAGGTATAAATTATAACAATAAAACCATCCAGATAGAATAGTCATGCTAATACCTAATTTTGCATCTTTTAGGTCACAAGGGATCTAAGAGATCAAGGGATCTATCCGATCAATCCCCACCAACCTCGAAATTTACCATCCAGTGGAACAAACTACCTACACCAATATACTGAACGAATTTTAAATTGCCTTTTAATTATATATATGTATTTTATATTTTTAGTACAATTTGTTTAATGAGTTTTAATTTCATAGTTCACTATTATAGTGTTACAGCACCTTATTAATAAACATCCTGATAAAGGGTTAACTATATACTGGTATATCGCCTCTTAATTATACTTGTATGCCATTGACAAGGGGTACTAGTTAGCGCTGGGCCTATTCTGATTACCGTATATAATCTAAGATACTCTGAAATAGGAGGAGTAACACACGGTAATCCTCCCAGGCCTTCTAGCAGTAGCAATGTTAGTAGCGAAAAATCCCCTTTGACTAGCTCCGGTGTTCAACAAATAATTAAAACAATGCAATTGGTTTAAAATTAAAGCATTCCTTTAACCCTAAAACTGACTTGGCATTAGGATTCTCCCGGTCAGTACAATTACATAGATATCAAACATGTTAAGTTTTTGTTTTATTCTAAAAGAAAATCAGAAATTAAAAAAAAAAAAAATCTTGCTTGTGTCGTCACTTTTCAAGAGTCGTAATATTTTCAGTTTTTGGGATATGGAGCTGTGTGGAGCTTGGTATTTGAGTCTCAAATCAATATTGTTATTTATATTTTATTGGTATATATACAATATTTTGATTGCCTGTTATTACATTTTTTTCTGTTGTTTCAGTGGCTGAAGAACTAAAGCAACTAAGGCTGCCTTCACATTTGCGTATGTGTCTGCATGCTGATGGCATGCAGACACATACGCAGTGCAAAGCAGGGTCCAAATGATGTGTCCGCAGCGGAGAATGTCCGCCTGCGGACACATCATTGTGCAGGCTGCCAGCCAATCGGCGTTGTCAGGGGGCGGAGATCAGCGCCGGAGATCTCCGCCCCCCGGCCGCCAGTAACCTCCGGAACGTGTCGGCGGGGAGAACAGCTGATGTGACAGCTGTTTGAATCTTCCCGCGCCGACACCGAGAGGAGATGTCGGCGCGGGAAGATTCAAACAGCTGTCAGATCAGCTGTTCTCCCCGCCGACATCGCTAGCACATTACCAGCGGCCGGGAGGCGGAGGACAGCAGAGGCTCCAGCTGATCTCCCGGTGGCCGTCGGTGAGCTCCTGTGACATCACCGCCGGCCACCGGGAGATTTTTCAATGGGTCCGCAGCGTTCTCCTGCGGTGTCATGCAGAGGACACTGCGGACTCATTAAAGCCAATGCATTTTTTGTGCGCTTGGGGACGCTTGCTGATTTTCCAAGGTCCCCAAATGCACAAAAAAAAACAACATGCTGCGTCCCGGGTGCGGATGCTGGACACCGGAAGCAGCAGATTTCGTCCGCATCCGCACCCGAACGCAGCAAATGCAGGCACCATGCGTTCCTATGTTAAACATAGGAACGCAGTGCGCATGCGTTTGACTGCGTATGGGAACGCAGCAATACGCTGCCTTCCCATACGCAAATGTGAAGCCAGCCTAAGAACTAAGAAAGTCTGGCATTTTTGTTTTTTTTTCAAGTTAGGCTTTTACCAATCATATTGATGTATTTTATATTTTACTTTTATGAACATAGCGATACCATATATGTGTATTTTTATATTTTTCTTAGGCTGGTTCCACACTGCAGTCGAGTCCGATCCGGGGCTGTCAGGGGTGAACCTGACAGCCCTGGATCGGATCTGGACACAGAACCAGAGGGCATATTTGTACCCCGGCCTGGTGTGCAGCCGGATGCTGCAGAGCTCAGCTGTCCCGTGCGAAGTGATGCGGAACCGCTTCACAGGGGACAGCTCCCTGGTGCTGAAGCGTAGCCCATGCTGAACTTCAGCCGCAGGTATCCAGTTCCTGGATCCTCCAGGATGCTCCCGGATTGGGGCAATCCGACCCCATAGACTCCCATGTTAGGGAGGATCCGGGAGCATCCGATTTGGGGAGATTTTTCTCCCCAGACACAAAAATACAGCATGCTCCGATTTTGTGCCCGGGAGAAAAATCTGATTCCTCCCGGATTCTCCCGTACACATGGAAACCGGATGGCAGACAGTTGTCATCCGGCTCCATCCGGCCCCATAGGGTGAAAATCGGACAGCCCCGGATTGGACCTGACCGCAGTGTGAAGCCAGCCTTAGAAAACCAACAGGCTCAGCATTCATGATCTGCATATTTTTAAGTCTGTGTATTTAAATAATTAATTGAAAGAGGGTGTGTTCAAAATAATAGGAGTGTGGAGTTCAATTAGTGAGGTCAATCATTCTGTAAAGAAACAGGTGTGAATTAGGTGGCCCATATTTAAGGGTGAAGCCAGTTGTATATGCATTTATTCTTGAAAGCCTGAGAAATATTGGTTATTTGAGAAATTGTTAAAAAGAACAGCGTATTTTGATTAAAAATCATTGGGAGAGGGTAAAACTTATTAGGTAGTGCAGACAATGATAGGTTGTTCAGCTAAAATAATCTCCAATGCTTTAAAATAGAAAATAAAATCAGAGAGGCGTGGAAGAAATTGGAAGACTAGCATTCAAATGGATCAAAGAATAGAATAATACCAGGGCTCATGAACCAGTTTGCATATATCAAAATACTTTAAGAGGTCATGTTGCCTTACGCTGAAGAGGAAATGCCCTTAAAATGGGTGTTTCAACAAATCAACAACCCTGAACACACCAGTAAATGAGCAAAATCTTGGGTTTCAGTCCAAAATAATTGAGGTTATAGAGTGGCCAGCCCATACCCTGAACCTTAATCAGATAGAACACTTATACGGTGACATAAAAATTTCAGTTTTTAAAGGGATCCTGTCACCTCCAGAACGCCTCCTAAGCTACCAAAACATGTCCCTGCAGCATTCTATCACTAATCTCACACTTCTTTTGTCTCCTAAAAGCATCCTGTGAAAGTGCATAAAAACGTTTTAATACTTACTCATTAGGCATTATAATTAGCAGGGGCTATATTCTTTAGCCCTTAGGGCTTGTTGTTTTGCAGGCTCCAGGATCCACCCTCTCTCTGTCTGTGTGCTCTGCTTGTGCAGGCTTTACCCTCCCCCCTCTCTATCACTCACAGAATGCAAATCATTAGTCCTGCCTTCAGCTCCACATCACAGCAGCACAGACAGAGAGAGGGTGGATCATTCGGGGCGTGAAAATGAGCACCTAGGGAGGGCATAGAGTCTCACAGGGGACGTCCTGTGAGACTTATTCAGGGACAAGAAGTCTCAGATTTGTAAGCATATATTGTTGATTATTCCAATGTTACAGAGTGCTTTTTTTTTTTATAGAAAAGGAGCACTAATACTGATATGGTAGGTGCAGGGACAGGTATTAATAGGGTTGGGGGTGATTTGGAGGGGTCAGGTTCCCTTTAAGGCAAAGCCAACAAATACAAATAATGTGTGGGGTGTAGTCAAAACATCCTGGGCTGTAATAACAGTTGACTGGTGCCAAAAGTTGGTTGACTCTATACAACATAGATGTGAAGCAGTTCTACAAAAAACTGTGGTTTTAAAACTAAATATTGGGTTAGTGATTCACAGGAATGCTAAGTCCTAGAAGAAAAGAATACATACTTTGAGTTTGCAAGGACAAATGCAGATACTGCTATTTTTTTGAACAGCCCAATGTTCATTTTTTGCTATTTTTTGTAAAGTAGTTAAAAATTATATACATTTTTTTTCATGTTATAAAATAGTGTGCAACGTTCCCAATGTATGGAAATAACATTTTTCATAAAGATTTTGGGCGTAACTCATGTTTTTGAACACACTGCTGTTAATATGAAACAACCTTATAACCAGGCTGGATAGGTGGACATGGAATTCACTTTAAGTCATGAACTCCTTCACTCTTTGTCTGAACCTATAAATGTTCGTTGTAATGAAGCGATGTCGAAGTTTGTTGCCATGGGCAAGTGAAGTGATGATTTCATCCCAGACCCTACATTAAAATGAAAGTTCTGGATTAATGTGCGTGTTGGTGCTATCCTTTTCTGTAACATCAGGCCAGTCCTGTTGCCACTCCTCATTCAGTCCTTTGGCAGAGCAGATAGGGAAAATAGACACATTCTTTACAACAAGGCAGTCTTTACTAGACACAACACTTGTGAACAGAATGTAGCAGGCAGCACACTTCATTTTATTCTGTGTGCAGTACAGAGGTTCAAACATATTGGTCACTGGTAATGGCACTTTTCTTGTGGAGGGCAAAATGAGATTAGCCTTCCTTCTCTATGGCACCGCAGCCTATGGGTCAATGTGTTATGCTGAGATTCTGGCCCCTTTGTCACAGACAGGGATTCCTTTCAAAGCCCGCTCCTAGAGTTGCTCTCTTTTTCTACGTTCTCAGCCTGGCAGCACCCTAACTTTACTGAGGCCCCAAAGCCTGACCAATACTAAACTCACTGAGTTCTGTGCCTTTCTCTTCTTCAGGCCCACCTCTATGATCACTGTCACCTTACATAGGTTTTCATTTACTTCTATTCCGCAGTAGAGTCCCCACAGCAACACAACTCTCTCCTCTCATTTGGACTCTCACATTCTCACTGAATGACATCCTCTTTTTCAACAAAGCCCAGTGTACCACACCTTTCTGTGTGGAGGCTGTATCTAGTTAACTCCTGGTATTCTCTCACTCCAGCAAACAGAGCTACCTAACAAGTTGCGACATCTAGGGTCCTAGAACTACACTACAATCCGAATTCTGCAAATGCATTACCACTGTATCACAGTTCGCTTAACACAGTCTAAGGCTGCCTTCACATTAGCGTTTGTGTACGCTGCTGATCAGCGCCGGCCACCGGGAGATCATGCAGAGCCACAGCTGATCTCCCGCCGGTGTCAGCGGGGAGATACAACTGATCGGATAGCTGTTTAA
The DNA here is from genome assembly GCA_033576535.1 of Allobates femoralis. Lineage (NCBI taxonomy): Eukaryota > Metazoa > Chordata > Amphibia > Anura > Aromobatidae > Allobates > Allobates femoralis. The sequence goes on from JARQOC010000007.1 coordinate 58,132,757, forward strand.
ATCTCCCGCACTGACACCGAATAGGTGATGTCGGTGCGGGAGATTTGAAGCAGCGATCATCTGTTTCATATCTCCCGCACTGATATCACCCTATTCAGTGTCAGTGCGGGAGATTTAAACAGCTGTCAGATCAGCTGTATCTCCGTGCTGACACCGGCGGGAGATCAGCTGTGTCGGGAGGAGGAGATCTCTGCCCGGATCTCCTCCTCCCGGCCGCCCCCAGAGACAGCTGATTGGCTGCCGGGGCACCATAGTAATGTGAACGCATGCGGAGATTCTCCGCTACGTTCACATTATTATGGGCTGCGTTTGCGTCTGCATGCCCTCTGCATGCAGACACAAATGCTAATGTGAAGGCAGCCTAAGGCAGTGTTCCCCAACTCCAGTCCTCAAGAGCCACCAACAGTGTATGTCTTCAGGATTTCCTTAGTATTACACAAGTGTTGGAATCATCTCCTTGTGCAGGTAATTACATTATCCCCTGTGCATTACTAGGGAAATCCTGAAAGCATGACCTCTTGGCGGGTCCTGAGGACTGGAGTTGGGGAACACTAATCCAGTGGTCCACTCTTTTACAGTAATAGTAGGTATATACAGATGGATTTTCAAATAAAATACGCAGCCCCAACAGATCTAAGATATAATTAATAATGTATTCTATTTGTGCCCTGAAATTAATTACACATAAACCCCGACAGTTTTTTATTACACCTTTCCCTTTAATTGCCCTTGAGGGAAATGAATGAATTACTCAGACAGGTATCACAGGTAAATATGAGGTGTCAAGTAAACTCAAATTAACATGCAGTATACATAATCAATTATGAACTATTACCTATTACAAAGCTAATTAATGCTTGATAGCTAAGTCAGTCACTTAGGTGTAAAATAATGTATAAAGTTCCATAAGTGAAGTTTTAATTTATTCTTCTTCAAGATCTCATTAATTTCATCATTTTTCATGCTAAGAAGTTTTTAATACTACATATGCCATAATTCTAAGTGTTAATAAAAACTCTCCGTTCTGCTTAAGGACAAGGTGGAGTTGGCATAGATTTCAATTTCCTCTTATCTTCAGTTTCACTGTCTGAATTCCAAAAAAAAGCCGTCTGTTCATCACCTCGGGGTGCACACAGCACAATGCAACGCAGAACAAAAGAAGAATGGAGGGTTTTGTACATTGAAGCAATAGTTTAAAGAATATTTTAAAGATCTCGTCAAGGAGAGAATTTGATGAATGAGAGCATCAACCCTAGCAAAAACCCATCTTAAAGGGATCCTGTCACCCCCAAAACACCTCTAAAGCTATTAAAAGCTGTCCCTAGAGCATAGTAACACTTACCCTACACTCCTTTTAGCTCCTAAATGCACCAAGTGAAATTGAAGATAAATGTTATTACAGTACCTCATTAGGGATGATAATGAGTGACTATGCTATTCATAGTCACCCTGGCAGGCTGTCCCACTTCATGATATCACGCCTCCATAGGCGTGATCTTCTAATCAGATTAAAATGCGCGCCTCCCCGTCGCTCTGTGCTGTCTCGGCCTGTAGTGGGGCTGGGTGACGCGAATCGCGTCATTTCCGGCGCCGGGTGACGTATGTACACCCGCGCCTCTGTTAGCTTCAAGACCCGCACTGCGCATGCACATGTGCAGTGCACGTTTTGAAGCTAACAAAGCGGCGCGGGTGTACTTCGTCACCCAGCGCCGGAAATTACGCGATTCGCGTCACCCAGCCCCACTACAGGCCGAGACAGCACAGAGCGACGGGGAGGCGCACATTTTAATCTGATTAGAAGATCACGCCTATGGAGGCGTGATATCATGAAGTGGGAGCGCCTGCCAGGGTGACTATGAATAGCATAGTCACTCATTATCATCCATAATGAGGTACTGTAATAACATTTATCTTCAATTTCACTTGGTGCATTTAGGAGCTAAAAGGAGTGTAGGGTAAGTGTTACTATGCTGTAGGGACAGCTTTTAATAGCTTTAGAGGTGTTTTGGGGGTGACAGGATCCCTTTAAACTTTACATTTGACTAAAATGTGACTTAATATGGTCTGGTTCAGATGACCACATTCTGTTGAAACAACCCCATTAAAATATATTACGATCAGCTACAAGTATATTCTGTGAGGTAATTTAGCAATAATTGCTCAACTGCCCTTTGGTGCCTCTATAAGGTTCATTAAGCATTATACAGTGTTCAGCATAAAAGAGTACACCACAACAGATTTGGCAAAAAACCTTCAGTTAACATTCAAGATCAAAATTTTCTATGGAATACCGTGTGGCGCCGCACTGGTCAGTGCGCCATCGTAGGGGTACTGCACCCACAATAGAGTGTGCAGTATTCCTGTCACAGGAGGGTGTAAAGTTGACATGAGGCTCCCATCTCAGCACTCACACACTCTAGAGCCAGGGATCAGGGGGTTAACAGAGGACAACAACCACTCAACAAAAAATAACACCTTAAGGCTGCGTTCAGACGCGGCGTAATTGCCGCGTATTCCTGCATTTGCGCGGCGCTTTTGAGTGCTCGCGTAAATGCAGTGCCAAACAAAGTCGGATACGCCTTCCAGCAAAAGCTATGGCTCTTGCTGGCAGGCATGCAGACGCCGCTTTAGTCGCCTATTTTTGGGAATAGGTGCAGAGTAAAGAACATAAACAGCAGAGATTAATCATACTTGGTCTTCCTCTGATTGTCATAAACAAATGGCAGTATGGCTGGATATCCAAATTAGAATATCACCAGCAGGAAATACCAGCAAGGGAGAAAATATTATAGCTGCTCCTAAAAGCTGATTGGGCAGACAAACAAATAAATGAAGACACCTGTTATCCTAATAAAACTAAGGATAAGAGAAACTAAACAACCGGAGAAAAGGTGTATCTGCCGGGGTTTGGCAAATAGAAAAGCTGAACAAATAGCACAGACTGAAGAGCTCAATTACAGATGTATGACAGTCATACGTTCTGAGAAAAGATCATTTTTTTACATAAGGAAGTAGAAGGCTACAAGAAGATCACAAAGCTTTACTTAACAGATACTGGAGGAAAAAGGGCAAAAGGGATAAGGAATGTAATAAAGATGAAACTGCAGTGTCTCACAGACATCCAGCGACCACAAAATTCACCACCTATACAGGAGCGTCTTCTGATGAGAAGAAAATCCATATGGCAGTTCTCTGAAGAATCTGAAAGCTGAACAGGGGGCAAGTGTTTCCAGTGACACAATGCAGCGCTCACTGCAGAGGAATGACATGTATGGGGAAATTACACAGGGGAAGCCGCTACTAAGGCCCAAGCACAAAAAAAGGCAACACTTTACCAGTGTCCATGCTGAAAAAGATTAAGATGCTTGACTGTACTCTGGAGGGATGAGATCAAGATTTTGGAACTGATGTCTTTAAAGTTCAATGGTGTTGAAAACGTGAGGAGTAAAACGAAAAATGCCTGTTGTCTCCAGCGAGATCTGGTGTTGGCTGTATCATTATGTGGAGCACATGAGCTGCTGGTGTCTGGGGCATATAAGCCGCTTGTGTCGGGTGGCCTATGAACTGCTGGTGTTGGGGACACATGAGCTGCCGGTGTTGGGGGCACATGAACTGCTGGTGTCGGAGGTACATGAACTGCTGGTGTCGGAGGTACATGAACTGCTGGTGTTTGGGGCACATGAGCTGCTGGTGTCTGGGGAACATAAGCTGCTTGTGTGGGATGGCATATGAACTGCTGGTGTCGAGGGCACATGAACTTCCTGTGTTGGGGAGCACATGAACTGCTTGTGTCGGGAGAACATGAGCTGCTACTATCAGGAGCACATGAACTGCTTGTGACGGGGGCACATGAGCTGCTACTCTCAGGAGCACATGAGCTGCTGGTGTTGAGGAGCACATGAGCTGCTAATGTCAGGGGGCACATGAGCTACTGGTGTAGGAGGGCACATTGGTTGCTGGTGTTGGTGGCTACATGTAGTTGATGAGATAATGAAGTCACAGATGTGCTTCTCTATAGTAACAGAGACGATGTCGCCAACAGTCTGAGCCCTCAGTATACAATCTCTTCTCCAAAAGGATAACATGTGGTGTCCCTGCGGTCTGGTCACCACAAGGGGGTACTGCACCCATCCCATGGGTGTGGTATTCCTGTTCTCATGGAGATGGGATGGTAAGTCCAGACACCTAAGTTAGTTTAGTGAGTCAAGAGGAAGTAGTGAAAGGAGGACGATCTGGAGGACTGGAACAGCGAGGAGCTTGTTCTGGGTCCCGGAAAAGCAGACTGCAAGAAAGACAGAGGGAGCCCTAGGGGCACGGGCAGTGAGCGATCCACCCGTTTGCCTGAATCTGAGAGTCAGAAGGGCAGGTTGAGAACCAGGGGAACGGACTGGCCCTGAAGGTGGCCAAGAGACTCTATGCTCCAACCACGTAACCAGAGGCCACGAGAGCTAGAGAAGCTGTGGCCAATACCCGACACATCTCAGAAAAGGTAGCTGTACTAGGGTCAGGGAATTTGGTATCGGTTGACCGAGAAGGCTCGAGCAGGAGAGAGGCAGAAAGGCAGCACTGAGAGAAAGAGCAACCCGTGAAGGAAGGAACATAAAGGGGTGTCTTGAACGAGCTATCCCAGTTCACTGAGAACTATCCGGACTGAGATTGTGCAAGGACAGTACCCTGTGGTGCCACCGAAGTAAAACCTAAGTAAACCGGGTATAGAACTCAGAACTGTGTGTGAAACTTTTCATTTCCCGCCTGCGGAGCGGTAGACTGATAAGATGTGCAGGCCACAGAAGACCTGCCTGCAAGCCACTCCAATTCCCCTCTCCTACCAGAACAGCCCCGCCGACCTTCCCTCACTGAACATTCTCACCGGTTGCCACTCGTGGGGAGCGAAACCACCAAAGCTGCAATCACATTATCCCCAAAGGTCCCGCACTTCAGCGTCGGCCATTAATAGCCGAACACCACGGGTGGTGTCATGACAACTATCCCTGAATCCTTATTCTCCAAACGTTTATTGACACCGCCAGGGTCACGAAGCCGGGTCTTGACCCCCGTGACTCCCCAGCAGAACTGTTTTCCGTTTCTGAGTACCCCACGGTCCTGGGGTGGAGGGTGTCAAAATACATAACTCATACCTGTTGCATTTCTGATCAATAGGTGTCAGTGATTCTGGAGCCGAGTGTCTCCTAGACTAGACTGTCTGACAACTAAACCATTATGGAGAGGTCTGAGGAGACAGGTTGTCATCACTCTTCATCCAGCATCCAGCTCTAGAAGAGCTCGTTCTAAAGATGGAGAAAGATGGATGCTGTAATATGCCTACAATACTTCACAATAGGAAACAAAAAGCTATTGCGACAAAAAACAACAGTACACTGCAGTAAAAATATTAAAATGCAAGTGCAGTATAAAAATGGTATAACAAATACAGGGTACTTAGTTAATCCGTTTTTTTGCGCAGAAAAAGTTATTTTAAGCCACGTCACTATCTTCAAAGTGTACCCATCTCAGACGCGGTCCTAACTGTTGTATTAAAAACCTGACTGGTGTGAATACTTACCAGTAAGCAGGAGCCAGTATGACCAGTGTCTGAAGTGGAATGAAGGCGACGGGGCTATATGTGTGCAGGGCCCAGAGAGGGGCGGGAACTCCATCTCTTGCATGGCAAGAGGCAATTAATTATAACACAGATGAGTCCTGCACACAGAGAACAGGTCTGTAAGAACCTGTTCACACCACCAGCATAATTGGAAACAAAAAGCTATTGCGACAAAAAACAACAGTACACTGCAGTAAAAATATTGGCTTAAAATAACTTTTTCTGCGCAAAAAAACGGATTAACTAAGTACCCTGTATTTGTTATACCATTTTTATACTGCACTTGCATTTTAATATTTTTACTGCAGTGTACTGTTGTTTTTTGTCGCAATAGCTTTTTGTTTTCAATTATGCTGGCGGTGTGAACAGGTTCCTACAGACCTGTTCTCTGTGTGCAGGACTCATCTGTGTTATAATTAATTGCCTCTTGCCATGCAAGAGATGGAGTTCCCGCCCCTCTCTGGGCCCTGCACACATAGAGCCCCGTCGCCTTCATTCCACTTCAGACACTGGTCATACTGGCTCCTGCTTACTGGTAAGTATTCACACCAGTCAGGTTTTTAATACAACAGTTAGGACCGCGTCTGAGATGGGTACACTTTGAAGATAGTGACGTGGCTTAAAATAACTTTTTCTGCGCAAAAAAACGGATTAACTAAGTACCCTGTATTTGTTATACCATTTTTATACTGCACTTGCATTTTAATATTTTTACTGCAGTGTACTGTTGTTTTTTGTAGCAATAGCTTTTTGTTTCCAATTATGCTGGCGGTGTGTGAACAGGCTCTTACAGACCTGTTCTCTGTGTGCAGGACTCATCTGTGTTATAATTATTTGCCTCTTGCCATGCAAGAGATGGAGTTCCCGCCTCTCTCTGGGCCCTGCACACATAGATCCCCGTCGCCTTCATTCCACTTCAGACACAGGTCATGCTGGCTCCTGCTTACTGGTAAGTATTCACACCAGTCAGGTTTTTAATACAACAGTTAGGACCGCGTCTGAGATGGGTACACTTTGAAGATAGTGACGTGGCTTAAAATAACTTTTTCTGCGCAAAAAAACGGATTAACTAAGTACCCTGTATTTGTTATACCATTTTTATACTGCACTTGCATTTTAATATTTTTACTGCAGTGTACTGTTGTTTTTTGTCGCAATAGCTTTTTGTTTCCAATTATGCTGGCGGTGTGAACAGGTTCCTACAGACCTGTTCTCTGTGTGCAGGACCCATCTGTGTTATAATACTTCACAATAGTGAAGGAATACGTCATATTGCTCAAACATAACCTATACATTTTTATGTAACATTTTTAATGAATATAATTTTTTTTCTTCACGAAACAATTTCTTTGTAGTTTGGGTATAAAGTACATTTTTTACCTTTGCGGAATCCAATGCTTGTTTTGGGTTTTAAAGTTTTTGTGGAAGTTTTAAAAGTTAAATAGTTGAAAGTCCAATTACTGCATTACATACGTGTAATAAGTACATTACATGGGTAATTACAAACACCCTCTCAGAATATAATTTACCTAAAAGACAATAAAAAGCTCAGAGAAAGGGATCAAAAGGAAATATAAAATATGCATGGCTCACAAATATGAAATCTCCAGGACACTTTTCATATTTACTGTAAATATGTTGCTTTGTAGTTTACAACACATGGTTTATGTATAATGGATATAATTGCTCTTCAGTCTTCACTAAGTTCAGTAGTTCATCAAAAAAGGCAATTGTTGGTAATTAAATGTAATCTTATGTAGTGCAACGTGTCATTAGTGGAAGAAAATATTTATGTAATGTGATAATGTCATGACAAAGGAAAGGTTCAAATAAATGTCATTGGCCGGCAGACACCTTTGGTCTTGCAAAAGTATTCCAACCCTCCTTCACTGTTGTCATAAACCTACGAATGTGCAAGAAGGGTAAAACTGCGCTGCTCGATAAAACAACTAATCAATATCCAATTTATTTTCCAATGCATTTCAGAGCTATCCAACGCCTTCTTCGGGATCTGTGACTTACCCCTGAAGAAGAAACTGGATAGGTCTGAAATGCATTGGAACAGGGGCAGACAGAGACTGTAGTGAGCCCCTGTGCAAGAAATTTTTTTGGGCTTTCCCCCCTTTCATAGTGCAACAAAGTTATGCAAATATATAGATTGTAGTATTGTATTGTAATGCTGCATATTTTAGTGCAGGAAAATCTGCACATATCAATTCTAGCTGTGGGTTTTCCCACACTAAAAGGGCTATATGTATAATATTGAGGCTATGCAGATCTATATTTATTATCTGAAGGCTACTGCTGGGCTGTATATATTATTTGGAGGCCAGTTGCCGCATCCAAATAATATATACAGCCAAGCACAGCCTCCAAATAACATATACAGCCCAGCACAGCCTCCAAATAACATACATAGCCCAGCACAGCCTCCAACTAACATATACAGCTTAACACAGCCTCCAAATAACATATACAGCCCAGCACAGCCTCCAAATAACATATATAGCCCAGCACAGCCTCTAAATAACATATATAGCTCAGCACAGCCTCCAAATAATATATACAGCTTAGCACAGCCTCCAAATAACATATATAGCCCAGCACAGCCTCCAAAGAACACATACAGCCCGACACAGCCTCCAAATGACATATATAGCCCAGCACAGCCTCCAGGTAATATATACAGTCCAGCACAGCCTCCAGGTAATATATACAATCCAGCACAGCCTTCAGGTAATATGTACAGCCCATCACAGCCTCCAAATAACATATATAGGCCAAGACAGCCTCCACGTAATATATACACCCCAGCACAGCCTCCAGGTAATATATGCAGTCCAGCATAGCCTCCAGGTAATATGTGCAGCCCAAAGCAGTCTCCAGGTAATATATTCAGCCCAGCATAGCCTCCTAATAACTTATATAGTCCAAGACAGCCTCAAGGTAATATATATAGCCACCCCCTGTTCACCTTTGTTTTATAATGCTCTCACCCATATGCAGTCCACTTTCTTCATAGTGCTTCTCGCCCTATGTGCCCCCCCAGTTTATGCTGCTTCTCCCCCAAGTGGCCCCCTGATTCATGTTGCTTCTCATCCATGAGCCCTCCATTCATGATGCAGCTTAGCTTCTCCCCCAGGAGCCTCACCATTCATGATGCCACCAAGCTTCTCCTTCAGAAGCCCCCCATACATGATGCAGCCGAACTTCTCCCCCAGGAGCCACCCCCACTCATGATGCAGCCAAGCTTCTCCTCCAGGACTTCCCCTTCCTTGATGCACCTAAACTTCTCCTCCAGCCTTGGGGAGAAGCTCGGCTGCATCAAGGAAAGGGGAGTCCTGGGGGAGAAGCTCAGTTGCATCAAGGAAGGGGGGTCCTGGGGGCCCCAGGACCCCCCTTCCTTGATACAACCGAGCTTCTCCCCCATCTGAGCCCCCCCAACTCATGCTGGTGGTGTGCCTCCCTCCACAGCCCTGTTCCGGCCGCTCTTACCTGAAGCAGGTCAGGAGGATCCCTCAGGTCATCTCTATATCATCTCTGTATCTCAGCACAGCACTGCAGCACTGTCACTTCCGGGTCATGGAGAGCTGGTCCAGCCTCCATGGACATAGAACCCAGAAGTGACAGCGCGACAACTGCAGCATCCCAGTACTCAATGCAGGGCCGGCTCAAGGTTTCTGTGGGCCTTGGGCGAAAGAGTCTCAGAGGGCCCCTTTAACACATACTGGTTGCATATATATAGTAGAGCAGTATACATATATTATATATATATATATATATATATATATATATATATATATATACTCTCTGATCTTGTCTCCCCCCTGTGCGCTGTGTCCCCTGCGTCTGTATCCTCCCTGTATGATGTCTCTTCCCCATGTGCGCTGTCTTCCCTCTTTGTGTCTGTCTCCCCCTTGTACACTGCCTCTCTCCCCATCTCCTTCCTTCCTGTGCACTCGCTTGCTCTCTTTTTCTCTCTCTTTATCCCCCTCTCTCCCAGAAACATTAATTTGGTAAAATCTGAACAGAAATTAAAACAAAAATACCTTATCTGCAGCAATAAAAAATGCACTGTTGGCACAGCCATTTTTCTGTTGCAGTGACAGCAAAGCACACCGGAGGGCAGAGCACAGGCAACAGAGCCATTGACAGCAGAACACACTGACAGCAAAGAACACTGGACAGCAGAGCACAGATAGTAGAGCCCACTGGTGACAGCAGAGTCCTCCAGTCTACACATGTGCTCAGCACAATGCAGCAGCCAGTCCACAGAGCAGGGCTGGTGGGGTGGGATGCAATGCTCTGCAGCCCCTGCCCATCACATGCACACAACTGTAGCAGACTAGCTGAGCACTGGACACATTACATGATCTGCAGAGAAGTGGGCACTAAACATGATCTGCAAAACACTTGACATAATCTGCAGAATACTGGACACATTGCAGAGCACTGGACACACAGCAAAGCACTGGACACACAGCAGAGCACTGAACATACTTTGCAGATCATTGGTGTCCCCTCTGCTGTGGGTCCCTGAGCACTGTGTATTTGTTCCTGACATGGGGGCTCCCTGTGTGCTGCACCCCACCTTCCCCTGCTCTCCCTCCTAACCTGTGTGGCAGATGCAATATCACAATGCCTGTCCACACTAAGCCGGAAGCAGAACTCTATGGTCTCCTGCAGGAAGTACTGGAGGTGCAGGAGATCATAGAGATCAGCTCCCTGCTCAGTGCAGATGGGCATTGTGATATTGCGTCTGCCACACAGGGTAAGAGTGGGGGGTGGTGAGGGGGGCCACAGCACACAGGGGGCTCCTGGGGCCCACTGTCAGGGGCACATGCACAGAACTCAGGGGCCAACAGCCATTGGAGGATACAGGGCAGGGGATGCTGTCCTGCGGCAGATGGCCTGGGCCCCCCCCAGGCACCTCCGGGCTCTGGCCCCGCTGCAGCACCCTCGGGACCTAGTGGTCTGCTTGCGCCTCTGCTCCACATGGCTAATTTGCATAGTTTACAACTAGAGGTGCTGAAGCCTTGGGGCCCCCTCCAAGCTCAGTGCCCCTGTTCATTGAACCGGCTGCATGAGTGGTAGGTCCGCCCCTACGTTGGAAAATAAATCGCGTTGAAGGATATTGATATGTTGTTTTATCGAGTAGTGCAGATTTACCCTTTTTACAGATTGGTTGAATTCCTTCATCTATTTAATGGTCTGCTATAGTCATCAAATGCATTTGTAGTTGTTTCACACAGCTTATCCAGGTGAGCACCACCCACTCATTGCTCTTATAGGGCCGTCACACGCGTCAATGTCACGTGCATGATCACTGCTGCATGTGCCGTTGCAACGATATTGACGCGTGTGACAGGGCGTATCAACCAGTGATAAATCGCTGGTTGATGGTCACCAGGTTTTAGAACCTGTTCTAAAACCTGGCGATAGTCGCCCGGTGTACATGCAGAATCGCTGCGTGTGACACCGGTAGATGCGAGCAGACAGCTCCCAGCGCCTCTCAGGAAGCGCTGGGAGCTGGTATACAGGGTAAACTGCGGGTAACTAGGCAGCGCGCATGCCACATACTCACACCACATCACTGCACAGGAGATCACTGGGAGGGGCAGTATTCTCCTCTTTGCTCTCTGTGTCTGCAGCCAAGAAAGAGGTGAAATACAATACAGAAACTGTCACCACAAGGATTCCTGCTTACAGAAACAGATGGAGACTAGATAAGACAGATCGGCAATAGCTCTCTCCCTCCTTGTCCTCATAGGACAAGAAGCTACTGAAACCTGACACTGTACTGTTAGCAAAGGGGGGAGGGAGAAGAGAGCTGCTGAGAGGGAGTGCATAAGTGCATGACAGTTTATACAGCACTGGACTATTCCTGTTTGGTTATAATGGAGAGGACTAATCCAGGAGCTCCCTGCAGGGTCTGACAATGCTGATAACATGGAAACTACAAATGGTACAATAATGATTTTACATGTTTTTAAAAGGTCTGCCCAGGCACTAATCAATGGTGATATTAGCATCATACCGAAAAATGACTTGACAGTGTCCCTTTACAAAATATTATGGAAAAGATGAACATTTACAAAATTGCCGTATGGACTGAATGAATGAATGACAATTTTTTTATATTTAAGTTAGAATAAATGTATGTCTTTTGATTAACTATGGAATTAGTTTACATAATATTGCTTAAATTCTCATTTCTAATAAAAACAGAATATCTCATTTACAGGAAACTATTTAGTCATTGGAAAAACACAACCCTGGTAATGTCTCCTCTTGTTTTTAAGTTGTGTCAATATAATTATTTAACATGGAACATATTGTCTGCCTGTATGTAATAACAATACAACCAGCGTGATAGCAAAGAGCAGAATGATTCAGCTAATGGAATAATAATGATTTCAGTAAGAAAAAAAAAGTATTTTCAACAATACAAAATAATTTCAACCACCTGAATGTAAAGAAAAAAAAAAGAAGTGGTGAATGCAACATAGAAAGTAATTCATTGTGGCACAAATGCATAATACATAAAGAGTAAATACAATATTCCGCTTTTCTGCTCGATTAAATCTGATATAACAAAAATTATCATTTCTAACAGAAACAAATGGGGCCAATTACAGCTCAAATATTTTTTCTTCTAATAGTAACAATTTCATAGTATATAAAATTGTGAAAGTTAAAACAAGGGCAAAATTAGATAAAAGCTTTAAAAAGCAGCACTCATATGACCTATCGTATTTTTCGGACTAGAAGACGCACTGGACTATAAGATGCAGCCAGGTTTTAGGCTAGGGTCACACTTGCAGCTTTTCCATGCATTTTTCACACTTGTCTTTTGTGAAAACGCATCCATAGTCCCCCATGCAAAAAACACATGCCCCAATGCCAAAAGTGCATGTCTAAAGTACTGTATTAAACATCTAAAATTTACATTGCATGCAAACAAGTGGTCGTATCCAATTTATCTAGGTGCACTTATACAATTTTTTCATGACTCGAACTTGAGTCTGAACCCCAAAGTTAGACTTTAAAGTTATGAGATGCAGGCTGTAAAAAGAAAGAAGATAGCGATTAAACATTAGTGTTATACTTTTACCGGCATCCGCCCGCTTGTATTTCTGGGCCGCTCATTAAATTCCTGGATATTCACTGCAGAGAGGCAGAATAGCCAATCACGCTGTCACAGAGAATGGGCATCTGTGATTGGCATGGTAGATGCTAGAATGTATGGCCTGTTTTCAGGTTACTCCAACAGCCAATCACAGACGCCCACTCTATTTGACAGTGTCTGTGAGTGGCTGTCGGGACCCTCACTCATTGACTAACATCAAAGTACTGTAAAAATAAATAATTTTTTTTTTTTTTTTAAATGATGCAGCACTTCACTGTATTTTTGATTCTCAGCACAGATAAAACTGACATTGATTGGCTGCCACTGGTTTACCTTGGCTGGCAATCAAAATACAGGAACATCCATTATTTTTTAATTATTTAAATAAATAATTAAAAAAAATGTGTTGGGTTCGCCTTATTTTTGATTGCCAGCCAAAGTAAAACTAAGGCAACTGGGGGCAGAGAATCTCAGCATAGTAAGGCCCAGCGTTCTGGCCCCTCATGCTGTAAATTGCAGCCCACTGAAAATGGTGCATTCTTTCATAGCACCATTTTAGGTGCTTTACCCAGCTCTTCCAGCGGCCTTGGTGGCATTAGCATGCTGGGTAATAAAGGGGTTAGTGCCAGCTTTATATTAGCAGCTGGCACTAAGCCCGAGATTCATAATGTCAGGTCAATGTTAGAACCTCCCACTATAAATCTCTAGTAAACATTATAAAAAACACAACATCGAGAGAAAATCTTTTAATTGCAATAAAACACAAAAGACATCCCTGGTTCCCATCTTTAAAGGGAACCTGTCACCCCCTTTGGGCATTTTAAACTATGCCCACCAGCATTTACATGATGTAAATGGGGTTCTAGTAACCCCTGTATGTGCGCAGACCCGCCCCACATACCTGAAATATGAACTTTTATTATGTTCCAAAGCTGGCCTCCTACTGAGACTGGGAAGCTGCAGTTGAGACCTGGAGTATGATGTTCTCGACTCCCCCCCCCCCCTCCGTTGCTAAATGCGCCCTGCACTTTTCAAATTTCCCGTCCCTCCTCTGGCCGGTGCTTGAGTGACAGAAGCACTCGCGGGTGTGTTGCGCCCAGGCTTTGGGGTAATCGGGTGTCAGGCGGCAAGGGTTAACGCTTCAGTTGTCACGGGGAGTGGCGGCTGCGCCTGACCCTGTGTCCTGGGCCTGTCTTGCAAAGAGGGGTTATATTTACAGGGGACTATTTACAAAGTTTGTCGTGACGCCACCTGTAGTATCTGGTGAGATGCCACCAGCGCCGCCACAGTCCGCCGGAGGGAGATGCTATTGCGGCTAGTGTGGTAAAGTCCTCCACAGGTACGACTGGACCTCCGGGGGCAGCGTTCCTGTAGGGGAACAAAGTAATTCACAAGGAAATGCAGCAGAGTCGAGTTCACTTCTCTCCGGGTACGTTACTGGAAACTTGTAGCATTTTAAGTTGCAGTTTACAATTCAGCATAAGATGTTATAACAGGTAGTTAACGGGTGGCTACAAGTGGATCCCAGGTGGTATGGTGGAACCCTTGGTGTGTGCCTTCTTTCCCGTCTGTTCCGTCCTGCTTCCCAGTGGTTGTGTGAAGCCTGGTGACTTGAAATCAGCCCTACCTCCACTCTTTCTCTCACCCTTGCTGCCATCGGGTAACCCTCTATTGGCTGGCCGCCTGCTCCTTCAGCGGTGCCTGGTTCCCTCTTATGGTTGTTTAGGTGCCTGAGCGACTTGTAGTCTCCCCAGGACTCCGGATTTTCTGTGGTCCTATAGTATCCCACAGGTGTGGGCTCCGGTGCCCGGTAACTGTCTGCCCTGGGATCCTTTCTCCTTGTCCCTCACTATTTCTATCATCCTCTTACTCCGACTGTTCCAGACCCTCTCCCCCTCTCACCCAAAAAGAGGGAGATTATTCTTGCTCCTAGTTTGCCATTCTGCTGAAAGACCTCCTTGTTCCCCTAGAGGTGTTTTTATTCCCTCCCGGGTAACCTTCCACCGTGTAATCTAGTGTGGGAGTGCTGGTTATGGGTACCACCCACCATCCTATGAGCCACCTGCAGCTGGAGTATCTGCACCTCTTTTACGGGTGCAGTACCCCTCTGTGACACCTGCTTGGCGGGGCGCCACAGGTGTCCACGGGTGGAGCGCGTGTCCGCTCTGCATTGAACATTGCCGATGTCTCACGAGACTTCACAAATCTCGCGAGACATTGGCACTGACACGCACACCTACGCCTGCGCAGTCTGTGCATATTGCCGATATATTGCAAGATTTGTGAAGTCTCGCAAGACATTGGCACTGTTCAATGCAGCGCAGACACCCGCTCCACTGCGCCGGCGCGAGTGCTCTTGTCACTCAAGCGCCTGCCAGAGGAGGGGCGAGAAATATGAAAAGTGCAGGGCGGGTTTAGCAGGCGGCGGCGAGAACATCATGCTCCAGGTCTCAACAGCAGCCTCCTGGTCTCAGTAGGAGGCCAGGTCTGGACAAAATAAAAGTTCATATTTCAGGTATGAGGGGCCTGTCTGGGCACATACAGGGGTTACTAGAACCCCATTTACATCATGTAAATGCTGGTGGGCATAGTTTAAAATGCCCAAAGGGAGTGACAGGTTCCCCTTAACAACCCAAAACAAAACCCTCTGACAAAAATCCACATGCCAACACACAGGAAAATCCAGTCACTGCGCACACCACCAAGAAAATGACTTACGATGTGCTCACGGTGACATCAGAGTCGGGTTCTTCCGAGTTCAGAGCTGACGCATCAGCTGTGCAGCTGTGAACTCAAATGACCTGATAAACTGCATCACGACAACATCCATAAGTGAACGAGAGAAATGCTCACTTTACTGCTGGGATCATTCTCTGTGATAGCATCTGTAATTGGCTGTTCCATCCTTCAGCAGTAAATATCCAGGAAGTTAATGAGCGGCCCCGGACGTACAAGTGGGAGGATGCTGGTAAGTATAACGCTGCTGTTTAAACACTATTTACCAAATTTAAATTGTAACATGGACCTTCCAGGGAAGTCTGCATTCGGGCTATGTGCCCAAAAACTAGATGTTCAGTACAGACCCCAAACTTTACAGTTCAAGTTCGCCCATCACTAGTCGTGATGCACTGTTATTGGCGAATCTGATGCTGACACTATTATGGAGGTAATGTCGTCCAATTCTGTACTAATGTCACCCATCCTGGGCCCCTTCCAGGTATAATGTCCACCATCCTGGTATATGTCCTCCATCCATGTCCCATTCTGGTATATATGGCCCTCATTCTGGTATATATTGCCTCCTCCTGGGCCCATCCTGGTATATATGGCCTTATCCTGGTACAAAAGGCCACATCCTGTTATATATGGCCTTCATCCTGGGCATATTCTGGTATTTATGGCCCCATCCTAATATATATGGTCTTTATCCTGGACCCGTCCTGGTATGTATGCCCCACATCATGGCATATATGGCCCCCATACTAACATATATGGACTTTCATGGACCCATCCTAGTGTACATGGTTGCCATCACCCCACAAGCATAAAAATATAAACAATCCTTCCCACCGCTCCCCTGATGCGCAATGTCCTCTTCTGATGCCAGCAACTGATCTCAATGTCAGCCAGATTATATGGTTGGGAAGTGGTGAACATGCCTTGTCTTCGTCTTCAGCGGTCTAAATTCAATAAAATTCTGCAGGAGGGTGGCGCAGGCATACACCGTGATCTCCGGTGCCATTATATTGAAGATGGTCTGTAGGATCCTAATATGGCGCTGCCGGCAGCTCGTCCACAGTCGCATCTTAAAGTCTTAAAGTCTAATACTAGATTAGACTTTAGAAAGCAATCACACATGCGTTGCTGCCGGCACCATCTTAGAATTGACCTATGGATTCTACAGATTGTTTTTAAAAAAAATGTCGCTGGAAATCGCGGTCTTTACATTCGTCGCCCAAGCGCCATTTTATTGAAGATGGACCATGGAAGCACAGTGCATTAGCACTGCTTCCTGCTCACGTAATCCCACCCATTTCTCAGCACCAGCTTCAGTGCAGAGAGATGGGTGGGAGATTATGGGCGTGGGGAGCAGTGCATATTCATGTCCTTAAACAGTTGACACATGTGTTCACTCCAGCACCTTCTCCTGCCTCCCAAGCAATGTTTCCTTTTTCTACTAACTTAAGTGCAGTGCCTGTTATTGGATGTGCAAGTATTATATCCTGCTTCTCCCAAGCAGAGTTTAATCCCTTCATAACGGGGCTATTTTAATTTGGTTTGTTTTCCTTTTCATCTTCCCTATGTCCAAGACTAATAACTTTTGTTGTATGGGGTCTGTTTTTTATTTACTTTATGATATCATGAACTGGAAAGTGGGGGAAAAATTCCAAGTGCATTGAATTTGCAAAAAATAGCAATTTCACAATTTTTTTTTGTTTTTCTTTGTTTACCATGCACACGATATGGTAAGACTGACCTAGTAATATTTTTTTCTCATTTCTCTGCTTACCAATCAGATTCATTTATTTTATATTTTGATAGATTGAAATTAGATGCATGCAGCAATATTATGTGTATTTTTTATTGTTTTATTTTAAAAGGGGGGTGATTCAAATTTTTGTGTTTTTTAAGTTTTTTACATTTATTTTACTTTTAACTGTATATAATAGTGACTTGAAGCTGCTATAGTTTGATCACTAGTGCTATGCTTAGCAGTGCAAAAGAACTGCTATGTATAGTGAATTCATGATGTCTTATGAATGCCAGCTAAATGCTGGCTTTCACAGGAGGATCATGACTAGTACAGGGGTCTTTAGCAGACCCCTGGCTGTCATAGCAATCTATAATCGTCCCGCAATCACATCACGGGTGCAGTGATGACCGCATGGATTGGCGCCCCCCCCCCTTTGTTACGTTTTAAATGGCCAATTTCTGACAGCATCATTTAACAGGTTAACATACATGGGCGAAGCTCCATTACACACCCCGTTGTTGAGGGCAGATGATTGTTGATTAAATCAGCCATCATCTGCTGAGAAAGGTGCTGTCTCAATGCGCAAACCTACAGGGGAGGATTGCGAGGGCAAAATGGGCTACTGCCCAGGGCCCAGTTCCCCTGGGGGGCCCCAGGACCCAAGAATTACATTTCCTCCATTATAATCCACAGGATCGCAGTGAAGTGACTTATTTAGAAGATGCTGGGGGTGGGGTCGCTCTCTTCATGATATGCAGCAAGAGCGCAGGTCCATGCAGCTGTTGAAGGTCGGAGACACACCTCCCTCCTGTGTCTGCCATGCAGAAGAGGAAATGGTCTCTGAGTCTGCCGGGGGGCAGGGGGCCTGCTCTCACACATCACTGTTGGCTGCCAGCCTGATTGATTCCTGTGAAGACCCTTGGCGATGGAGAACTATAAGGTGCCTGCCTGATCTGTGCTAGTCCTGCTCCTGTGCCTGCACTGCATATCACTAGCAGTGGGCAGTAGCAGTAACAGGCAGGTCTATGTGTGTAATGGCTGCTCAGTGTGCCCACTGCTAGTTATGTGCAGTGCAGGTGCAGCAGGCAGTCTGTATGTGTAATGGCTGCCCAGGGTGCCCACTGTTAGTGATACGCAGTGCAGGTGCTGCAGGCAACTATGTATGTGTAATGGCTGCCAAGTGAGCCCACAACTGCACATCACTAGCAGTGGGAAGCAGCAGGCAGCACTGCATGTGTAATGGCTGCACAGTGTGCCCACTGTAGTGATGTGCAGTGTACGCACAGCAGGCAGCTCTGTATGTGTAATGTTTGATCATACTGTATATGGAAGGCTATGTGTGTGCTCCTGCTCTATACAGGGTTCATGTGTTTGCTCCTGCTTTATACAGGGTCCATGTGTTTGCTCCTGCTGAACAAAGGGTCTATGTGTTTGCTCCTGCTGTATACAGGGTCCATGTGTTTTCTCCTCCTTTATACAGGGTCCATGTGTTTGCTCCTGTTGTATACAGGGTCTATGTGTTTGCTCCTGCTCTATACAGGGTCTGTGTGTTTGCTCCTGCAGTATACAGGTTCTTTATGTTTGCTCCTGCTTTATACAGGGTCTATGTATTTGATCCTGCTGTATACAGGGTCTATGTGTTTGTTCCTGCTGTATACAGGGTCCATATGTTTGCTACTGCTGTATACAGGGTCTATGTGTTTGCTCCTGCTGTACACAAGGTCTATGTGGTGCTCCTGCTGTATACAGGGTCTATGTGTTTGCTCCTGCTGTACACAGGGTCTATGTGGTGCTCCTGCTGTACACAGGGTCTATGTGGTGCTCCTGCTGTATACAGGGTCTATGTGTTTGCTCCTGCTGTACACAGGGTCTATGTGGTGCTCCTGCTGTACACAGGGTCTATGTGGTGCTCCTGCTGTATACAGGGACTATGTGGAGCTCCTGCTGTACATAGAGGCTATATGTGGGTTCCTGCTGCAGCCAGAGGGCTTTGTGTGGATTCCTGCTGTATTTGGGAGCTATTTTAAATAAATTTCCCACCCCTGCTTTATTAAGTATAGCCCTATGTTATGTATAGCGCTGTATATAAGTGGGAAAAAATGTACAGCGAGCGACAAAATTTTCTCCTTTTGCTTCTACAGATGTGCGCCTATGTGCTAATCGCGTGACCTATCACAAGATCTATGAAAAGATGATCATGTGACATACCACATGGTACTTTGGGTTGGGGGGGCCTCACCTTTAAAACAGCCTGGAGCCCTGGCTACCCTTAATCCAACCCTGCGACCCTACATACATCAAAGTCAGGCTGCCAGCATATGACTAGTACATCATAAATTGTAAAGGGTTAATTTACCTGTTAGTAAAGTAATACATTTTCTGTCTCAAATCTTCTCACAGTGAAAGTATATGAGCTAAGAGAGCTTTTACAGGCTTCAAGAAAACTAACTTTTACACATTACAGAAAAGTGATTGTCAGGAAATGTCCTATTGTTTAAATCAGGTCTTTGTGCTACATGTATTTGTTAAAAAATGTTGGCAATTTGTAATTTTTTTTTTTTAAATCACCATTTTTAATAAAAAAAATAGTAATCTTGTAATTTTTACACCAGCCACTTGTGCATTTTTAGATTAAAGGGGTTATTCGGAATTTATCAAAAAGCAATGTGCCTAAGCACCAACAGGCAGGTAGTTGCAACCTACCTGCCTGTTGTGCTCGGCGCCAGTCACTGCCGACACGAAGTAGTCTTATACCGCTCCTTTCTGCCATTTTGCCGCTTCGCTGACATTATGTCAGCAGAGGGGTGGCTTCTCCCCTCTGTCGACGGGTACATTGCCCCCAATCAGGTAGTGAGGACCCGGCTGTCAATCAGTGTGACGTCAACTATGCCCCCCTTCCACAGAACAGAGCAGAAAAGCCCCCTCTGCTCTGTTTACCCCGCCATGCTGTTCCCAGCAGGAGCAGTCTATGACTGTTCTGTGCCGGGGGTGAACCGTGGTGACTGGTGTTGGGCACAACATGCACATAGGTGATAGCTACCTGCCAGTTTGTGATTAGCCACAATTTTTTTAAAATAAAAATCCCAGATAACCTCCTTAATACTTCTTGTCCCATCATGAAAAAATGTTGGCATGCTTCTTATCACCAGAGGCAATATTACAATGACATGTAACTCTTCAATGCACTGCTGACAACACAGGATCCACCAATCACAATATGCGATGTCACAGCTAACTGTGCTCCCCCTCCCTTCATAGTAACATTTTCACATGCTTATAAGATACTTCAATACAAAATACATGCCTGAGTTTGACCATTTTTGCTATTTACATGTGCTGTTTCCTGAAACAACAGGAAGTTAGAGTGAAATAAAGCCCCAGAGGCCGGAGTGAGAATTGCAAGATTTAATTTTTATCATAATACTTGTATGTTAAAAAAGAAACATGGGCAAAAATGTTTAAAAAATATGTGTAGCACAGAAACCTTATTTAGAAAACAGGTAATTTTTTGATAATAGCTTCCATTTATATTTAGCAGAATATGCTGATTTCAGTGGTACTGACTGATGTATTTTTGACCTCATGACTCTTCTCAAGAGAGAAAATCCAAGGAGAGAAGGACAAGGAAGTTTAGTTAGAGGTAAAAGTTTATTCCTTTACTCCTCAAGGTAGGTAAGCTGGAAAAACACATGGAGGCATGGTCAAGGCAAGCATTGATATGTACGGGGGAAGTCAGGGTGAGCATTAATGTGTATGAGGGTCGGCACGAGTATTGATGTATAAGGTGGCGTTGGGGCAAGAATTGAGGTGCATGGGGGAATTGGGGCAAGAATTGATGGTGCTGGGGTAGAACCGATGTGTATAGCGGGTAGGGGCAAGCATTGATGTGTAGGGGACTGGGGCAAGAATGAATGTGTATGGGGGTCAGGGGAAGCAGTGATGCGTATGGGGGGTTGACGCAATCATGGATGTGTATGGGATAGTCGGGAAAGCATTGATGTGTATGAGGGAGTTGGGGCAAGCATTCATGTTTATGGAGGGTTGGGGCCAGCACTCATGTATATGCTGGGTTGGGCGAGCATTAATGTGTATGGGGGTTGGAGTGAGCATTGATGTATATAGGGGGTCAGGAAGCACTAATGTGTTAGTAGAGAATTGATGTATATTAGGGAGTTGGAGTGAGCATTGATATATAGGCGGATCAGGGTGAGCATTGATATGAATGGGGGGTTGGGGCAAACATTGATGTGTATGGAGAGTTGAAGTGAACATTGATGTGTACGGGGGAGTTGGTAGAGCATTTATATGTATGAGGGAGTTTGAGTGAGCATAGATATACTGTATATGGGATTCGGGATGAGAATTAATGTGCATGCAGAGTTGGGGCAAACATTGATGTGTATGGGGGGTTGGGGCAAACATTGATGTGTATGGGGAGTTGAAGTGAACATTGATGTGTATGGGGGAGTTGGAGTGAGCATTGATATACTGTATATGGGGTTCGGGGAGAGCATCGATATACTGTATATGGGGTTCGGGATGAGAATTGATGTGCATGCAGAGTTGGAGCAAGCATTGATGTGTATGAGAGGTTGGGATGAGCAATGATGTGTATGGTGGATGAGACAGAACATTTATGTGTGTGGGGATCAGAGCAAGCACTGACATGTATGGGGCAGTCAGGCAGCGCATTAATGTGTATGGGAGAGTCAGGAGAGCACTCATGCTTATAAAGATTGTCAGACTGCTTTGTAGAGTGTGCTTGGGCTTCTTCTTTAAGACATGCCACTGGTCATTCCATTAACAGTTTCATTGAATAAGTGAATTTGACAAAGCCTTTTAGAGAGTCTTATACAATGGTTTCATGCAGCCAAGTTATCATTGAGTCATTCCTATTAATTCAGATTTATTCAGTTGTGCTACAGTTAGAGGTGCAGTAATGGGAATCATCCTAACTTTGAGTTGGACAATCACAAGCAGTTTAGCTTCATTTGTTTAAGCAAAAACATAGGTGACTATTTCATCAAAGCTCCTCATAATTCTTCAAATCGATTAGATATAACATTTTCATCTCTCACAATCAGACAGAATACAATAGCAGTACATTTAGATCCTTCCAGCAATCTTTGGACCTCCGTGTAACAGAACTATAGTGATGAGAGTGAACATAAAAGCAAAGAAAAATCCTGATTGTAAATTTCAATTACAATCACATAAATGTCCCGATTAAGGTCCTTTCATGCAATCAACGCTTTTTATCTCCTTATGTAAGTCATCACACATTATAATTAGCTAGGGCGTATTCTAGTGTATTACCCCAAGCTGATTTGCAGTGTGGACGGGATTTTGGCTCAGTCTTACGGTTTAATCATTGGTTTCGCTTAGACATTTGAAAGAAATAAAATTACTTTGGCCGAAAAAAAATTTTCTTGCATGAACAAGTGGAAAAAGTATTTGCATGATTAACTACAAACCACACACAACGCGTTTTTAGACAATTTAGAGGTATTTCACAATTAGAATCTCATTGTTCTTAAGCTTTATTCTTTTCTGCTTAATGTGGTGAGGAAATGAAACTTGAACGTGTGTTAAAGTAATAAATATATTATGAAAATTGCTGTTTAACCTATTGAATTTATGTGGACTGCTTTCATTATAAAGATGGCATACATTGAAAACAAAATTATCAGAATTGTAGAATTGAACATTAATGGTGTGGCTCCCCTGCAGTTCAGTCGCCACAGTGGTACTGCACCTATTTAATTTTGTGGTATCATTCTCACAGGCAAGATGGGAGAGCCCTGATGACATACACCAACACACCCAATACCAACTCAAACTGCAGGCCAGGGAGATGCTGGGCGGAAGAGGCAGTCACCATCTGCATGCTGGAGGGGGAGTTAAGTTGAGGGGGTGGGAAGTTAGAGAGTAGAAAGAAGGAGAACAGCATGGAAGGAAGATGGCGTGAGTTCTAGGGAACTCAGGCAGATGGTAAGAGAGTAGGAGTAGGACCCATGAAGGAGGGTCGGCTGCTTCTCTCCAGGCCTAATGACGCAAATCTGCAGCTGGCGAGATGGCCAGGCAGAGGAATGAGCTGCACTGGGGTGCCGGCCCCAATTCAGTTTGGGATCTGTAGGACCAGCAGAGAAACCGAAGTTACTGAACTTCACGTGCGGTGGCTGCCACCATGGACTCTCCCAGGCATAGGGACTACAGAGGGTCTAGAGTACTTGCAAGGCAGTCACTCAGAAGGGCCTGCAGTCGCCTGCTTTGTGACTTGTAACCACGAGGATACTAGGAAGGAAAGGAGTAGCAGTGTCAGCCAGCAAAGGGCAGCAAGAAAAGGCCTTATACTTTGTGTCTAACCAAAGTGTTGGTTGACTACTCAAACCTATAGGGGCACAACTACTTTAATCTGATGCCAAATCATTCAGGCGACTGTGTGATCAAGGCCTAAATTAGGCCGAAACATCATTATCTGTCGCATCACCAAGCACTATAAATAAAGATTCACCTTGAGCATTAACCATTATAAGCGTATACAGACATTACAGCCGGGAACACAGCTGATTCTTTCTGTAATAAAAAACATGTTATTACTTGTTTAAAAA
The DNA here is from genome assembly GCA_033576535.1 of Allobates femoralis. NCBI lineage: Eukaryota > Metazoa > Chordata > Amphibia > Anura > Aromobatidae > Allobates > Allobates femoralis. The sequence goes on from JARQOC010000007.1 coordinate 58,156,573, forward strand.
CTTGTTTTACATCACAGAAAGAATTAGCTGTGATACCCGGCTGCAATCTCTGTATTTGTGTGTGCTCCGGTGTGTACATTTTAACATGCAATTACAATTTAACTGTTTTGGTTCTGACAACACTTTTTGGGTTGCAAATTCGATTGATTAGTGAGCACACTCAATAGGTATATAGTTTCTTTTATTCTAGTGAGCATTTGGGCAGTGAATAACAGCTGTGGAGCCCAGAAACCCATTGCCAGAGATGTGAGTTTTTATCCTGTAAACTCTGTGCATGTACCCGGTGTTACCTGATGCCAATGCTTATCCGGAAACTTAATAAAGAAGAAAGTTGTTTCTTTTAAAACAAAATGGAACTGGTCCAGAAGTTTTTCTTCTAAGCTCGCCACTGCGCGATACTCAGTCGAGTATCAAGGTGTTCTGGTATGCTTAGTACTCGGATGCTTATCACAGGTGCTTGAATGTGTCGTTTGTGAATGATTCCCAGTGTGAACCAGTCTCTGAATGGCTCTCACTAGGGGTAAAAACAATGTTCTGAGGTCATGGGTAAAAAAAGGGAAAAAACTCACTCATCCTTCCCCGGAAATGCTGTGTTTATTGCTGGTTGTATGTGGGCAGAGAGCCGGACTGCCCAATCATTGACTTTCATTATACTCATTGCTCTAGTCAAGCCAGTCAGAGCATCTGACCTGCTTGACACATGTAGAGAGCACTCAAGCATGGTAGTGCTTGCTCATCACTATTGTTATGTTTAAATGGGTTGCTCAGTTATCACTTATTGATCGTGGAGGGCACCGATTGGCAGAACAAGGGACTTTTATGTCCTTTAGGAAGGAGCAGCAGTGCTCATGATCAATCAGTGCTCCAATATGGCTGACATGCAGTGTGCCCAGAGTAGTCTCATAGAGAATGGACGGAGTAGCAGTTGGGTGTCCAGACCTGCCAGACCATTTTTCAATGGAAATAAAAGTTCCAGTTTGAGGATACAAAATTCCTCAATCTGTCAAGTGGTGGGGGTTAAAGTGGTCGCACACCAACTGGTCAACAAGTTATAACTAGTGATAAGCGGGAACTACGAAGCTCAGATGCTCAGTATTTGAAACAAGCAGTTGGGCACTTAGATGGGCATGACTCAAGTACCAAGTATAATAGTAGTCAATGGGTAACACAAGCATTTTTTTGGAAAATGTTTGAGTTCCCAATTGACTTCCATTATACTCGGTACACGAGTCATTTCTGTCCAAATGTCCAACTACTCATTACTAGTGATGACGAGCAAGCACTACTATGCTCAAGTACACAGGTTGGATGCTTTGAAGAGCTCAATTAGAGAAATGAGAATAATAGAAGTCAATTATCAGGTAGTCTGGCTCTCCAATTACATATTGCAAGCTATAAACCGAGCATTTCCAACAGAATGTGGGTTGTTTTATTTTTCTACACGGCATCTGGACACATTGTGTTTCTCCCTGTTAGAGCCATTTAGAGACTACAAGCAGCTCTCACTGGGGTGTCAGCTACCATTTTTCACTGAGGAAAGCCGACTATCGTGTCGGGTCATTCAAAAATACATCCAACCACCCCATGATACTTGGTAGAGTACCAAGTATACCCGAGCACCCAGATACTCGATCGAGTGTCGAGCAGTGGCGAGCATGCTCCTTTTGAGTATTGAGCATCTGAACCTGGTAGTGCTGGTTCATCACTAGCTATAATCTACACTAAGGCATTTTGTTTTCAATGGACATCCCCTTGAAGTTCAGCAGGACAGGTAGGTAAGCCAGTAATATATAGCAAACGTTAGTAATATAACTGAAAGCTGACTAACATTCTGTAATATTATTGCTTTAGTGTAGAGTAGTTGGTAAGAGTCCTTTAAATATCCTGGGTCAGTGGAGTATTTGACAGGAACACAAACTTCATTAGTATATGACACAGCAGTCAGAAGAGTGTTGGGTTGCTGGCAGCAAGGACCTTTGGTAGTAAATGGAGGTGGAAGACCTTGGCTACAGTGCAGCCCCAGCCTAGCTGAGGCTGCCCGGACCGGCTCCTCAGTGCAAAAATTAGGCTCCCAAGTGTCCTCATGGAGGGCCAATTTATTTACAGAGTCAATTAGAGTCTTCAGAACAAGTTTACTAGAACAGTCTAGTGAAACACAGGTACAATACTTGAACATTGCATAGAAGAGCTATTCACAATTGTATAATTAGTAGTAGGCTGTCTCCCTTTACCAATACTTCATAAATCCCAATGTACGACATCACCGATACACAGTGGTGACCCGTTTGTCTGAACCACCAAACCAACACCAGAGGTCATAACCACCCTCCGGGCACCTGTCATATTCAGAAGATGAATGCCAACACCAGAGGGGCACACTCACTTCACTTTCTGCCCATGGTTTGGATCCTAGGCATGAATCCAGGTATGACCCAAAGATTCCAATCTAATTAATAGCAAGTGTTCCAGTTCATGCAAGGCTTCCTCTACTTGAGACTTTGATGTCTGCAAGTTGCACAGCAACCCCTTATATAGGCCAAGCCCCACTCTCAAGGAATATGATTTCCTCCAAGTAACTATCAAAATCTAGCGGAGACTGGGGAACAGCTTTGATCTTGGCCACTATGGGACCACACATATACAATTCAACATATTAAACATATGCAACCACACATGATTCATGCCCCCCTCCATCGTTTCTAAAGAGAGGAAGAAGGTTAATCCCTTCATGCTCTTACAAGAGGAGGAAGTGTTATGGCGGCCACTGATTATAGCAGTAGAGCCGGCAAAGAGTCGCAGAGAAAAAAGCCTGAAAATACACATGCAAGTTTTGATGCCTAAGAAGAGAAGTATTATTCTCTCCTTGATATTTTCCTTAGCTATGTACCTACTCTTGGTTATGTAAAAATAATATAAAATGGATCATTGGTTCACAGAGGTAAAGCTTTGAGGAAGGCTCACAAATTCTGTTATACAATATGGCTAATTTTTAGGCAATGATGCTAATTTATTTTTAATCACTGTATAATTGTGTCATAAATTGCTAACCTACAGAAAAAGACAATTTTCACTAATCATATACCAACCTATGAATTAACACTATGGCAGTTTTAGTTGTAATTGAAGATGGTAAACCAGCAACTTTACCCGTGGTTCCAATTTGACGGATGAGTTGGTGTATTGGAATACAAAGCCAAGATAGAGCATTCAGGCATAAACCTGTAAACAGGTTAATTGCTGTTTGAGTGTTCCAATTCATGCTAGATCTTATGCTCTTACATGGGACTTACTATTGTTGCAGTCCCTCATCTAAATGATTTGGGGGACCTCTGTCCCAGTGCTTGTGTTACACATATGTATTCCAAGTGTGTCGCATAATCCTGTCCATTTGGCAGGGAAGAAAAAGAGATAATTTTAATAGCAACAATCACACAAGTATCACTTAACAATTCTGTGTCACATTTTCTTTGGTAAAATAGCAGGAACGACAATGGCTCCTAGTAATAGCAAAATGACTCCTGCCCCTCGGGGACAGGTAAAGAATGCTATCTGGTCATATGATCTCATTTCTTTTAAGCTTTACACTAACCGCTGAAATATCACATAAATGCCTCTTTTATTAGCTGCCAGAGATTGTCTGCCGTTTTGGGAATAACCTCCAGAACCCACGTCCACCTCCAAGCAAAGTGCTTCACTTATTCCATGTGAATTTTCCCTGTCTCTGCCGCTCCAGAACCCACTATTATAAACCAGACTTTTCCAGCGTAATCAGGTAGTCTCAATTACAACATCTATAAAAGGTCTTTAGTCAATTAGATGACTAGAAAAAGTATTTAGTCCTGGCGTAGAACAGGCAGCCATGTTCTCCTCTTTGCCAATCAGTGCCCCTCAGGTAGGTGACGTCTGGCAGGAACCTCTTCTTCTTGCCTAACGGCTGTCCTGGGTTCTGCACTCTCCTGAATGTGAGTAATATCAAAGACAAGTAATCTATTCAGTCTTGAGTGTCTCCTTAATAATTACTTGGCCGGGTTCCACAGTTATTTTTAAATTGTTATAATTGTCTTCCTGTCTTATCCCAAATGAATTAAAATAGTTGCTACATGAAATAGATGTTGTGCCCAGTTTTCATAAAAGACAGTTCTGAAGACAGAAAGTTTTCAAAAACTTTAGAAAAACTTTATTATGTGAATATTAAAACTTTATGAATTTATACTGCATGTATACTTTATACTGATGAAGGAACACTGTACAGTGTTCTATTTCGTGTACTGATTACCTAACCAGATCAAAAAGTCATGACATTGGATGTTCCAATATTATACTAATTGCAAATATCAAAAAACTGACGAGCAGGTGCAAGCCAAGAAGACTAGTCAATGTACTAAAAAAAATACAGCTGCACTCTAAAATACTATAATATGTAACCATTCAATATATAAAATTGCAATTGCATTAGTGCTATATAAACTATGATACAAAATTAAGTACTTAGAGCATAAATTGGCCAATTCATGAGACCCCAACAGCTGGCAAAAAGGCGTACCCCTATGTTGGGACGCTAACCTTATAAGCCTACAATTTTAAGGTCAGGCAAGTTCCAGCTACAGTATAATTAGAATCGCTCCCATGAATGGGGTAATTGGTGCAGTATGTATTTTTTAACATAATTTCTATAGCGGTAATGCAATTTCAATTTGATATGTTCAATGTTTATATTTGTAGCACACTCCCTTCTAATTGAACACTCGTCTTATCAGCCTAAGGCTTTTTTAATTAGAGCTGGATCTTGCCTACCCAAAAATTGTAAACTTTCAGGTAGAGGAATATAAGGCTAGGGTTGAAACAAATGGGTAGGCTTTGTTACTGGCTGTTGGGCTCTCATAAATTGGCCAATTTGTATGCTAAGATAGTTTCTATAGCAGTAATGCAATTCCAATTTTATATATTCAATGATTACATATTATAGCACTTGAGACAGCTGCTGTATTTTGATATTACAGTAAGTTTTAAATCTTAAAACCTCTTCAAAATATCTTTCAGTGAACATACTAAATATGAGAAAACAGGAGGCACAGCTAAAGGAGGAACAGCTCTGGTAGGAACATCTCCGGGAGGAACAGATCCAGGAGAAACAGCTGCGGCAGAAAAACTGTGGTGGTCCAAGAAGGAAAAACATGATGGTTCTAGTGAGCTCTGCACTTAAAGAGGACCTGTCACCCCCCTGGTGCATGGCAATCCAAATACACCACTGAATGCAGCGTGTCAGCTGCATTCAGGGGAGGGGCCCCCATGGCTCCAGCTCCCCGTACCCTGAGAAATAGACTTTATAAAGTGTACATATAGTGAGTCCGGAGGGACTTACTGAGTGATGAGTCATCGCTCTTGCTGGTGTCCTCCCTGCCTCCAGCCTTCTGTGTGCCACCTCCAGCCCCCTCAGTGTCTCCTCCTTTATTTGTCTCCCCTCTTGGCCACTTAATGCTGCTCTGCTTTTCAACTCAAGCAGAAGCACAGAAGGCAATGGGCGGGACCAGGTCCAGGCAGCTGACACACCTCCTGCCGGTGACGACAGCACCGGAGCCCGCCCTGCTGCAGCTTATGTATGTACAGCAGGGATGGCTCCGGCGCTGTCTGACATGCCTCCTGCCAGTGACATCAGCGCTGGAGCTCATACTGCTGTACATACATAAGCTGGAGCAGGGCGGGCTCCGGCACTGACATCACCGGCAGGAGGTCATGCCCATTGCTTTCTCTGCGTCTGCTTGAGTTCAAAAGCAGAGCAGCATTGAGCGGCCGAGAGGAAAGACAAATAAAGGAGGCAGCACTGAGGTGGCTGGAGGCGGGGAGGACACCAGCAGCAGCGATGACTCATCACTCAGTAAGTCCCTCCAGACTCAATATAAGTACACTTTATAAAGTCTATTTCTCAGGGTACAGGGGAACAGGAGCTATGGGGGACCCCTTCCCTGAATGCAGCTGACACGCTGCATTCAGTGGTGCATTAGAATGCCATGCACCAGGGGGTGGCAGACTTTCTTTAAGCTGAACTGTATGGCGCATGAACCTCACCAGACAAATAATAAAATTTAGTGCATGGACTTTGTTGATACAAGAGAAAAACATTTTTACTTAGGCTTGGTCTCTTCTTCAAGGTTTTATCTTTGAGTTATTACAAATTTATATGAGATACCATTTTAGTCTATCCATTCTAAAAAGGATATTAGTGTTAACAAACCTTGATTCGAAGGTCGCAAAATGGAATGGAAGGTGTAATGACCGTCCACTGCAAAGGCTGAGCAGTTGGTAAGGCAGCGCCCCCGAGAACTCCGAGACCCTTTACCCCTATACAGGGATTTGGAATTAGAGCAGAGCCCAGGGGGTAGTTGCCTATAGGTGAGCAGCAGACTGGAGAAGGGAGTTCGCCAGGAAAGGACAAGACTAGGAGGTCAGTACAAATCAGGATCCAAAAACGTAGTCAGCAGGCAGCATCAAAAACCAGGAGGGCAGCAAGGTAGAAGAGTCAAAATCCAGGCAAAGGTCAGTCAATATAATAGAGCACAAACTAGATCACTGGGAAACCAAGAGTATATCTGGCAGCTTGCAGGACAGGCCCCAAGGTATTTGAAGGTTGCAGTTCTCTCTCATAGGCCAAAGCTCACAACCTGATGACCTCATCCAGACCACCCCTACAACCAGGCCAGATGGTGATGTATGTCCGGTACTAACCACCCTACTTCTGACAGAAGAACGAAGCCGGCGCCCTCCAAATGCCTCAGCAGGGACCTCTCTCCTGTCACCAGCATCACCCTCAGGAAAAACACGACGATGCACAGCGGCAGAGACAGGAACCAAAGGAGCAGGTCCCGATGAGGATATGGCCCCCCTAATAGGAAGGAATCCGGCGCCGTCTGGTGGATGGGGCAGGGAGAACAGTCATCGAGCCTGACGGTGACGTGACAGAAGGTCTCTCACATTAAGGCCGGCTTCACACCACAATTTTTGCGATTCGGGGCTGTCCAGTGTGAATCGGACAGCTCCGGATCCGATTTTGGCCCCATAGTATCCCTACGGGGCTGGATGGGGCCAGATGGCAGTGTTTTGCCATCCGGTTTCCATTTGTCCGGGTGGATCCAGCAGAATTAGTTTTTTACCCTGGACACAAAATTGCAGCTTGCAGCGTTTTTGTGTCCAGGGCAAAAATCTGCCAAAATCGGATCCACCTGGATCCTCCCGGATTCGGCGCCCCCTAACATGGGAGTCTATGGTACCGGATCGTGCCGGATCTGACTGAAAATCAGATACGGCTCCCAGATGCCGGATGCTAAGGCTCAGCGCCGGCCGGCGCTTAACATCAGCACCGTGGAGAGCTCCCTGCTGAGATTTCAGGACCGCGACCAGCTCCCCGCTAGCCGCGATTTTGAAATATTAGTAGGGGACAGCTCCTGCAGCTGCGATTTGCCGATATTTGCCCTCCGATTCAGTTCTGTCCTGGGCTGTCAGGTTCTGTCCGGTGCTTCCTACAAAATACTGGACAGAACCTGACAGGGGAAAAACGTGGTGTGAAGCTAGCCTGAGGCTGGGGTTCCACATAAGCCCTCAGTCCGTTTTTGGCTTCAGTTTTCTCTTTTTTTTTTTCTAAGTCCAAAAACTGACAGAAAAACGGATTGGATGTAATAAACACCCTGTCCGTTTTTCTCTGGAGCTCCAAACATTGCCCTGTCCGTTTTTGAGTCAAAAACGTTGCATGCAACGTTTTTGGCATCATTTAAAAAACGCATGCGTTTTCATGCGTTTTTTTATACATGGGGCCCTATGGGAAACGCATGCGCGAACTCATGCAAATGCGCACTTGCGTTTGCGAATGCGTTCGCGCATGCGTTTTTTTAATGAAAATTCCAAAAACGTTCAGGAGTGCAGGAGGCTCAAAAAGCACCCAGAAAAAAACGGATTGGTGATGAAAATCACTTCCAAAAACGGATTTCTATGTGTGACCACAGCCTTAGAGAAAAGAGAAGCCTCAGAGGAGATCTCATTGACATATATAAATAGATGAGTGGTCAATACAAAGGACGACACATGATTTATTCCTTCCAATGACCGAGAAAGGACCAGGAAACATCTATTACATATGAGGAAAGGCATTTTCAGCAGCTATATAGGTAAGGCTTCTTGACAGAGCAGTCAGACTGTAAAATACCGGCCACAAGAAGTAGAAATTGCAGATACTAAAAGAGCACTTAAAAAATGGGTTATGTGCTTCTCTAATAACCAGTGGTTTGGGGAGTTATTAATGGAATAGAGATTGATATAGGGCCACGTTTTGTGGCTGTGTACAAATGGAGCAATATGTCCATGATTTCACTGCAACCAGAGATCTGCGAACAATATCTGCCCAGATATCTGTGTGTGTGATGTGGCCCTAAGGAAGATTGAAGCGGTCCCTTTTCTTTATGTGCAATATATTTTCCACCTATATTCACAGTCTAAAACCGGAGGTAGGTTGAGCAATTAAAAAATATGGCAAATGTACTTAAAGGTAAGACTATACCATATCGCTAGTATATCTCAATCCATTATTATTAGTGGGCATCGATACCATGAAGAGGACAAGACACCTTGTGCCCAACTGATCATTTCTTCATTATGGTGCCCAGCCTGTTTCTTGGGCGATCACACCCCAGATCCAGGACTCATAGAAGGATCTATGTCTAAAGCTGTTACCTGATGAAGGGTGTCATACCCCAAACGCTGCCATTTTCCACTATATATAGGGCAGTGTGAATATTGGCCATGAGAAACAATGAATAAAATACAATTTGAGCATTCTAGTGTGCTGTTCTTCATTACATCCTTTGTATACTGACTGGAAATAAGCAGTCAGCCCCAATGAAACAAGTGCCCATATGAGTCTCCATATGAACAATTCCGGAGAGTGTTGTTGCATCTTAGTAGATTAACTTTTTTTTCTAGGAAATAAAGTGATACAGAAATGTACTTTTAATGTGGATCACTGAAGGTAGACAGTTACCAAAACCCCATTGACATCAAAAATAGATGAAAAAATATAATGATTTAATTCAACACATTTTGGAGTGGAATCTCCTTCTTTAGAATAATCTCATGATCCTCAAGAAGACGTTTCTACTCCGAAATCTGTTGCGTTAAACCCTGGAGCTGGCTTGATTCTTTATTCTCTGGCATATTTCACATCTAATGTAGGTTTGCGTTTTGCTTAATTTGCATTTCTATGCGTCTTTACCACTAAAACTCATCCAAAACGCATGCGTTTTTGCCCCCATTGATTTCAATGGAAATACATACAAAAACGCATGCACAAATGCATGAGCATTTTCAAAAAGGTGTTGTCAGAGCTAATAATGGAGAATACGAGCTGACCTCCAGTTCTCATTAGTGGCCACTACACAGTAAAAAAGCTATGCAAAAAAAACTAGGGACTGGTGTACTCGAGACCGGGGTGTTACTGTCTGTGGGGGGTGTCAAGGTGTCGGGCCCGATCCCGTTGTCCCAGATTCGGCAAGTAAAGGGAGTATTTACAGAGGATTTTGTCATGACGCCACCCGGGGGTATGTGGTTACTAGAACCACCGCTGACGTCTTCCTGCTGGGGATGGTGACTTAGGGCAGCGTAGATGGTAAGCCATCCTCGGGTAGGGTTGAGGGTCGCCAGGGCAGGTGTAGTAGTGATGGAGGGGCCTGGTGAGGGATTGTGCTTTTTGCAAGACACTTACTTCACTGCTGCAGCTTCTCCAGCCAGTGTGTGGAAATTGCAGTCTGTGGCTCTTCAGGCGGGACTCCACTGCGACAGGGTATTTTAGTTGAGGTTCTTTAGCAGCAGTTCACGACAGTTTACAAGTTACAGTTCTTTCAGCTCTTTCAAGTTACAGTTCTCACACTTTTACACTGCTCTGGGTAACTGGGTTTATGCAGCTCAGGCAGCTCCTCTGCATTGCTTCCCTCTAAAACCTTTCAGGCCTTGTCTTTCTCTGTCTCCTCACTCACGTATTTGGTCTGACCTTCACGGGCTCTTGTGTGACGATTTCCTCTCTGTCAGGGTCACTAGCCCTAGTTTGATGGCTGTGTTCCTAGACCGTGGTGGTAGCTAGGCTGCAGGTCATGGAGTACCTGCCCCACGCCAGTATGTCCTGTGATTATGGACCTAGAGTGCCCCCGCTCACCTCTACAGAGCCGACTCTCTGGCTGTAGCGGCCTAGCCTCCAGTGTCCCAGGAATGGCTGTGGGATCACCAGGCTCCCTCTTTCTCACTGTCAGGTGTCTCTGCTTCCGACTTCTTTCCCTCGCCTCCGGCTATGGAGTGAGCTTTCTCTCCTAGGAATATAGCCTCTAGGATTCTGTATCTTCCAGGGAACCGCTCCTCCTGGTTATAACTGCCTCAACTTCTGCTCTAACTATGTGGTTTTTAATGTTGGTCTCTCCACCCACTTGTTCAGTGCTGCTCTACCCTCCACCCACACTACTCTTAACCCCTGCTACCTCTTACCTAACCTAGAGTCCTAGGCATAGGGTCGGTGTGTGTACCTGTGTGGGTGTTTTTCAGTCAACCATCTCTACCTTACCTGGCTGCAGTTCACCCTGTGGCCGCCCTGGTCGCAGGGGCACCACAAGTGCATTTTTAATGCCTTTTTTATGAAGATTTTGACAAATGTGCATCAAACTCAGCATGTCTATCTTGAAGCCAGCAAAGTCTATGAGAGTTCAGAAGTACTGTGCCCACATTGCTTTTTTTTCCTTGTGGATTTGGAGCAGATTTTGGTGCACAAATAATCTGCAGCATGTCAATTCTTGCAGCATATTTTCTCTATTGACCCCAATATAATCATAAAAAAAGTTGTAAATATGCATGGGTGTTCACACAGTGCATTTTGTGGTGCGTTTTCCCCAAACACCATATGGTCACTTAAATGTGGTGAAATGATTGTGCTCTCTCCCTCTCTTTCTTGCTCTCGATCCTTATCTCTCTATCTCTCATCTATTAGCTGGGCTTCCAATTCAAGGAATTAAATGCAAAACGCTTGGAAAAAAAAACTTACCATTTACACATGCAAAAACTGAGCAAAAACACACCATAACTGTACAAAAATGCATTGAGATTTTGGTGCATTTTTCTGCTACAGGATACAGATTTGATGCAGCTTAAAGGGATCCTGTCACCCCCAAAACACCTCAAAAGCTATTAAAAGCTGTCCCTAGACCATAGTAACACTTACCCTACACTCCTTTTAGCTCCTAAATGCAGCAAGTGAAATTGAAGATAAATGTTATTACACTACCTCATTAGGGATGATAATTAGTGACTATGGTATTCATAGTCACCCTGGCAGGCTCTCCCTCTTCATGATATCAGGCCTCAATAGGCGTGATCTTTAAATCAGATTAAAATGCGCGTCTCCCCGCTCTGTGCTGTGTCGGCCGGCCTGTAATGGGGCTGGGTGACGCGAGTCGCGTCATTTCCGGCGCCGGGTGACGGTATGCGCAGTGCGGGTCTTGAAGCTAACAGCGGCGCGGGTGTACATACGTCACCCGGTGCCGGAAATGACGCGATTCGCGTCACCCAGCCGCACAATGCAGCGGTCCGGCTGCCATAGGAGAGAGGGGAGGCGCGCATTTTAATGTGATTTGAAGATCACGCCTCTCTCCTATGGCAGCCGGACCGCTGCATTGTGCGGCTGGGTAACGCGAATCGCGTCATTTCCGGCACCGGGTGACGTATGTACACCCGCGCCGCTGTTAGCTTCAAGACCCGCACAGCGCATACCGTCACCCGGCGCCGGAAATGACGCGATTCGCGTCACCCAGCCCCACTACAGGCCGGCCGACACAGCACAGAGCGGGGAGGCACGCATTTTAATCTGATTTGAAGATCACGCCTATTGAGGCGTGATATCATGAAGGGGGAGAGCCTGCCAGGGTGACTATGAATAGCATAGTCACTAATTATCATCCCTAATGAGGTACTGTAATAACATTTATCTTCATTTTCACTTGGTGCATTTAGGAGCTAAAAGGAGTGTAGGGTAAGTGTTACTATGCTCTAGGGACAGCTTTTAATAGCTTTTGAGGTATTTTGGGGGTGACAGGATCCCTTTAAGCACATAGCCTAACACCTAAACACTAGTGACTACTGAAAAACCCAATGAATGAACCTTAGCAATTGAATCAATTTTTCAACTCTAGATTAACAAAACAAACAGTGTGCTGAATGTTGTTTCGAAGCCTAATTTCTTAGGCCGGCTTCACACTGCGGGTGTGATTGATCCGAACCGTGGCTGTCAGCGTGAACCTGAAAGCCCCGAACTGGATCAGGAATGCTGTAATGGGACAAAATGCCGGATTGCCCGCACTGCCACCAAGAATCACCAGGAAACAAAGAGTTAACTGGGCAGATTTTTCTTTTATTCTATCCTACGCGTTTACAGGCCGAACTGGATCAGCACACAGAACTGAAGGGCTAATATGCCCTCCAGTCCAGTGTGCAGCCGCACGCAGCTAACGCTGCTGATGATTCAGGACCGCGGCTCGCAGGGAGCTAGCCGCGGTCCTGAAATAACAGCAGCGTGCAGCCGCAGGTGTCCAGTTCCCGGATCCTCCTGGATCGGGGCAATCTGGCCCCATAGGCTCCCTTGTTAGGGAGTGCCGGATTGCCACGGATCCGGGCGAATCCGGGAGAATCCGAGAGAAGGCAATTAGGGGAGATTTTTCTCCACGGACACAAAAACGTTGCAAGCAACATTTTTATGTCTGTGAGAAAAATCTAATTTCTCCCGGATTCTCCTGGAGAGATGGAAACCGGATGGCAGAGAGCTGCCATCCGGCTCCATCCGGCCCCATGGGATACTATGGGGCCAAAATCCGGTCTGGGGCTGTCAGGTTCACCCTGACAGCCACGTATCGGATCACACCCGCAGTGTGAAACCGGCCTTACATATTTTATAAATTACTTCAGATAACACCTTGATTGAGGCTATTGAATTAATAGCTTACAGAGCCCTGTGATTACAGCAGCATTGGCTGTAAACATATTGAGTCTTTCTCTCTGTGCTGTGTAAAAGGAATGTGAACATAGTTGAGTATTGAGAAGGGTAGGCTTAGCTTCACAACACGGTTTTGTGGTGTCAGGCTGTGTCCGGAGTTTTGTTGGATGCATCGGACAGAGCCAAACAGCCCTGGAGAAAACAGAACTGGAGGGTTAATATGCCCTCCAGTCCTGTTTTCTGCCGGAATCAGGACTGTGCAGCTGCTGCCGTTGTCCAGTCCTGAAATTTCAGGTTCTGAAATTTCTGCCAGGACCTCGGTAGGTGCTGAAGTTCAGCGCTGGCCGCCGCTGAAATTCAGCACCCGGCGTTTGGCAGCCAGATCCGATTTTCTGTCAGAGCCGGTGTGATCCGGCACCCATAGTCTCCCGTGTTAGGGGGTGAAAGATCGCATCGGATCCGGGAGTATCTGGGTGGATCCGATTTTGGCAGATTTTTGCCCCGGACACAAAAACGCTGCAAGCTGCGATTTTGTGTCCGGGGAAAAAAAGGAATTCTCCTGGATCCTCCCGGACTACAGTGAACCGGATGGCAAATCACTGCCATCCGGCCCCATCTGGTCCCATAGGAATACTATTTGGCTAAAATCGGATCCTTAAAACCGGGATGTGAAGCCGGCCTTAGGATAAAAGTAACAAAGGTAATATCAGCTAAAGTAGCAAGCCAGTAGACACAATGACCAGCCTTTAGCTGTTACCTAATGCATTCACGTGACTGGGATGTGACGTCACCGCAGGTCCTCAAGATGATTTGCGTTTAGATCCCTTGTCCTCTGCTGCTGCTTCTGCCACAAGCCCTTGCAGAGGGATAGATATCAGGAAACAATGGATTAGTGGTCTGTGGAGTGCTGGGGGGACTGGAGAAGGATGTTAAAAGGACAAAGTTTAAACAAACCTTTATTACAGGGTTCAATTCACTTCACAACGAGTTTCGGCAGAAGTTTATTGCCTTCATAATTTACGGCTCTCTACAGACTGCTAATCCATTGTTTCCTCTCTTATCAGTGTGTTATTGTTTACTGCCTTCATCAGGTAAGAGCTCCACAGACCGCTAATCCATTGTTTCCTCCCTTATCAGTGTGTTATTGTTTACTTAAACTAAAGGCTTTATCACCTGATGAATACCATTACTGGACTTCGGTTTCACACTCATGGCAGTCTGACACGCCTCCTGCTGTGATTGACACCTTATGCACAATGCACAATCTCTAAATAGAGCCCGTTGCGGATGGGGGCAGCTCTCCCATCTCTGCAGTGTTGCTAAAACTAAATTATTTGTGTCAGAATGGCTCCAGCAAGTAATCTATGTGATACATCCTTGGATTTAGAATCACTTTGCCTATAACATGCTGCTTTCAGATGAGGTAGCAAAAACCTGCTGACAGATTCCCTTTAAACATGGTACACAAAATTGTTAGTAACAAGTCCATGTACAGGAAGAGAGGAAATGCAAGGTCTGCAACATAAATGGCTGAATCCTTATGTGAAAATGTGGCACCATTTCTGGGGATTGCCAAAGGACCCACCGGTGCAAGGAGAGACATACACCTTGGTATACACAGCACACAACACTTCCACCCCAGACCTGGAGGGGGAGCTTTACTTGCTGCCTTAAGCAAGTTCCCCTATAAGGATCCAGGTCTGAGGGGAGGAGTCAGTTAGTCTGCACTTGGCAGTGAAGACAGCAGTTAGTTCCAGTCAGACAGCCAAAGAGGAAGGTACTGGTCACTGGGATCAAGCCAGGCCCAGGACCAAAGAACACTGACCCAGCTGTGCTGCACCCTAGGGAGAGGGTCGGAGGCCAGTGGAAGAAGTAGGAGAAAAGAAGAAGGGAACAGACCTGGTTTCCCTTTAGCCCACCCGGACACCGGAGTCCGATTCTGCTAATGATCTAAAGTGTAAAACAAAAAGGAAAACAGGCGTAAATGTGTAGGATCCCCTTATAAAAAATGTCTAAGTGGCGTGGGTAGGTGGCCACACACCTTATCGGGTTGTGCAAGTCCTGCACAACCCGGTTTACCAGCCTCCGCCGCCGGCGGTATGTGCGCTGCCTCTCTGCTCTCCTTTCTCCTGGTCTTCGGAACAGGACCTATCCAGTCACGTGACCGCGAAACCAAATTTGCATCACCGCTCTTTGTTGTGGGTTGCCAGGAAAATGCCAGGTCCTCAAGGCAGATCGTTTGTGCTGTTCCTGAGCTGCTCCAGCCGCCAGTCCCTCACAAAGGGAGTAGTTTTCATGCAAAAAATAGTAATGGCGGTCTGATTAGGAGCGCTCTAAGGATCAAGCAGACATATAAGATATTTTAATAAATGGCAAACCTTTTATTAATTTCTTAGCTCCCCTCACAGCTCCACTACGCGTTTCAACTATATAGAACAGTCTTCATCAGGTGGTGTCACCACCTGATGAAGACTGTTTCATACAGTTGAAACGCGTAGTGGAGCTGTGAGGGGAGCTAAGAAATTAATAAAAGGTTTGCCATTTATTAAAACATCTTATATGTTCGCTTAATCCTTAGAGCGCGGACAGACAAGGAGGATCTAATCCCCCGAAGTAAAGAAGAGAAGATACTCAAACCTGTCCAAGTACAGGACCAGGGACCTAAGCAGAGAATAGGGATCCCACAGAAACGTCCTCATTGTCAGTTATGGAGTAGTACCCCGAGAGGGAGAAGGAGCGGCAAGTTCAGTTTCAGGCAGGACTTACCCCAATCACCGCACACAATAACAGAGGAGGCCTCACAACTTTCCAAGGTGAACGTCGCAAATTGCACCTAGAACCTGATTACTCTCCTGGACTGTGCCTGTTACCGGACATCAGTAAAAAAGGTACCGAAACAGAGACTATTGTGTGTGTGAGTACTTGCTTCACCGCCATTGCCCGCAGCTTTCACTGCAGAGACGCTACAACGACTCCCCTCATCCATCCCTGCTGCCCTGAGGTAAAGCTCCACCTTTGGGGAGCTGTACTACTCTGAGCTGCACCTCCATCACCACAGTGGCCAGCTGTAGCGCTGGTATCCACGTTACCAGGTACCACAGGTGACGTCACGTTACCATTCCCCCATCTATCATCATCATCCCCCACCATCCCGGTCATTGAGGGTCCAGGGCACGGAACCGACCAGCCGTGATCCCCCATCAAAGTGACTACCTGCCCCGGTATCCGAGTACCCCATACCCTGCCGACCGACTCAAAAAGTTCCAGAAATATGCTGTGAAGGTTTCTCATGAGGTATGCTGCAAATCTAAACCAGTGTGAAGAAAATCAAAGAAGCTTGAGCTCTAAATTGTCAATGCAAACACTTTGCCTTTATAAAGATATATTATCAGATTAATCCATGCAAACCTTGGAACGAATATATATTAGTGTATACAGTATAAATGACCCAGAATCCACCCTCCCACAAAATCATCTGTATTGATATGATTACAATTTCATATTGTCCTTTCTTTTTAGGATCTGTTCATATCTTCATTTTCCTATTTTGCTCTTCCGTGTTGTTCTAGGAACTAGACATACAATTTATGCAACAGACAGACCTGGTACATATCAAATGGCTTCAGAAGACTCAGCAATTCAGGAGATTTTTCCCTGTTCCCTGTTCTATCATGGTTGTAACTGAAACGTACATTCACACTCACCCTGGGGCGTAACACAGGTGCAGGAGCTGCACTTGCACCCGGGCCCTAGAGCCAAGGGGGCCCCAAAAGTCCATTTGAAGTATAGAAAAAGACTATTGCTATTAAAGATTTGCAATAATTTGAAACTTTTGCATCGAGGCCCATGAGATTCAAGTTAAGCCACTGTGCTCACCCACAACTGATTGTTTAGTACTATACTAAGCAGATTATGTATCTTTAAAAAGGACCTGTTATGTAAAAAAAATATGATATGGAGTTAATCGGCAGGTTAATATTGCTCTGAATATGAACGGCGCCTGTACTTAAAGTCCCTCTGCCAGGAGAAAAGGAACAATATTCCTTCTAGTAAGGTTTGGCTTCAAGCCACTTTGGGTGACGCTGGCGTGGGTTCGGTCGGTAACGCTGGGGCGGGTTCAGTCACAGCTCAAAACATACCGAGTGGCAGCTCCAACTGCTAACCCACACTGACTGAGAGCCATTTATCATTAGAGTTAATTTCCTCCTTGCAGCAGGACTCTAATGGGACGTCACAAACGTCAAAATCGCTTGCAATATCGCTGCTGCACATGACGTTGCAGCGATATTGACGTGTGTGACAGGGCGCATCAACCAGTGATAAATCACTGGTTGATGGTCGCCAGGTTTTAGACCCTGCTCTAAAACCTGTCGAAGGTCGCCCGGTGAACACGCAGAATCACTGCGTGTGACACCGGGAGATGAGCAAGAAGCCAGCTCCCAGTGCCACTCAGCAAGCGCTGGGAGCTGGTATCCATGGTAAACAGCGGGTAACTAAGCGCCGCACGGCGCTTAGTTACCCGCTTGTTTACATGGCTAACAGCAATCTCGCTGGTACTGATCGCTGGTGAGTCTGCCTGTGTGACAGCTCACCAGCGATCAGCCTTCAATGTCATCAGCGAAGAGATCGCTGTCGACACATGTGTGTGACGACCTCTTTAGACTATATTCACACACCTAAGGTTTTGCTACAGCAAAAAATTTAGGGGATTCTAGTAAATCCAGATTTTTAGGCAGGAGAAACCTGCATTTTATGCTGTGAGTTTACTGTGTTTTTGCGCATTTTTACCATATTTTGTTTACTGTCGGTTTTTTTGTGATTTTGCCATAGAACTCTGCAAAAATGTAGAAAAGAATTGCCATGTTCATTGTTTCCAAAACGCAGCAAAACCTGTGCAGGTGTAAGTTTTTGCAAAGAAATGAAACCAATGTGTATGGACAACTGTTCCCTGAATCACATAGGTTTGCTGGGAATCAAAAACGCAAGTAAAAACCCGTAAAATCATGGTAAAACCGCAGCAACAATGCTGTAAAAATGCAGGGTGTGAACCTAGCCTTAGTGCAGGATCGGGGCAGCTTTATAAAACTTTAGATTAACCCCATATCTGCAGACAATATGAAAGGTTGACTTTAAAGTACAAATCAGGGTGACTGCACTGACTTCATCTTTGTATTTCATTTTTCCAATCTTCGCTTTGAATACTTGGAATACGTTGGGCAAGAATTTCATGTTCTGTACTTGAGTTGTATAAGTACAAAAAATAAAATAGGTCTCTATTATTTCTTTTCAACATGTTATAATAAAATATGGGGCTTTCATGCCAACACTCATTTCTCAAATGTAACATTTTTCTGTTCAAAGAGGCTGATCACAAGCCGGGATTTGTATTACTGTCCTACAACTATTACAAACATGTTGTTACTGGGAATCAGAATTTGTAGATGTAAATTATTTGGCTATTTCTTCATTGCATTAGGGCATATTAAAGTCGTAAAAGGGATGGCCCTACTCTGTGAGCTGGGCTTTGATAGTTGTGTTTTTTATAGCCATAAATTTGAATGGTGAAATTCTTAATTTGACCGGTAGAGATACATACAGCCATGAGCAGCCACATCATGTCACTGTACCTGCATGGCACCTGTATGCAGCATGAAGTTCCAGCCTACAGTGGACCCCAGGATAGACATGTGTGGCGCTCATAAGTGATCACATCCCCACGGTACAGGTCCCGGAACTACAGATAGATGCACTGTCCTCTCTCCAGCCGCTGCTACTGTTGCTGGTACCGCGACCCTCCATAGCTCGCGGGACCCGGCCTCCTCCGTACCAACCATGGCTCCTTCCTCCTCCAGATTCGCCTTTTCCTCCCCAACACTGACCTGGCCGCTTTCACTTACACTCGGCTCCTCCTACGTCAGCTCGGGCTCCTTCAGTAACTGGATGAAGTCCTCCGCCTCGGTGATATCCTCCTCTCCGGGCTCCACAAGGGGTGCGTAAACCGGTCCCAGGGAATCAGTAGCTGGGACTGCCATTGCCTCACAGCAGGTTACAGGTAACGGGTCCTGAGCCTGACCAGGTATATCGAATCTGCTCCCGGCCGCATCCTGCTTAGTTTGCATAGTCCAGAACTGGTGTGAGCTGGCGCTGAGGTGATGGTTGGGGCAGCAAAGTGTGGTACAGCTCCCCATAGGTGAAGCTTTACCTCAGGGCAGCAATTGTAGGGAGACAGTGAGGGAGGGCAGTGATGGAGATGGTGGTGCTGCAGTTCTTACCCCTCTGCTGAGCTGCTGCTGATGCTGAGCCCTTCAGGCTGCGGCGGGAGGAATAACGGAAACCAGTTCAAGTTTAACTCCACTTTACTCGGTACTGGTTGATGACATAAATAAAACACGGTACAGTTTGGTTTACAGGGTGGATGTTGCCAGCTCAGGGTTCCCTTATGGAGTCTCTCGATGTCCTCTCTTTGTCTTTCAGGGTTAACTTCTCTCTTCCTTTCTCAATCTTTCCCACCCTTGCAGAGCTCACCCGCCAGTCCTGCAGTCTGTATCTAGTAGGCTTAGCTAAACTTGTACCGGTGCAAATGGCAACAGCAGGAACGCACAAGTTTCCCCTCTAACACCGGGATTCAGTCCTCCACCTCTAGTGTAGAACCGTATTTTGGGCTTGAGGGGTGAGGTACCTTTGCGGGGCTGTCAGCAACCTGGTTCTGTTGGGCCTGCAGCTCGTCGGTTTTGCAGTCAGGGTTGAACTCCTGGCTGCCTCGGCTGTTTGTGTCGCCGGTGCTCCCTCAACGTGACCAGCCGGCTCCTACCAGTCCTGGCCTGTTGCCTTCTGTCCTGGTTCCCCACTTAAAGATGGGGTACCCTCCTCTCAGCTGGGCTGCCAGGCCTGACCACTCTGTCTGCCTTCCCAGCACTGTCTGAGGTAAACTGTCAACTGTCACTCTTCCTCTATCCTAAGCTCCACCCCCACCTTTCTGGGATCTACCAAGTACTGGTTCCCCCTACTCTAGGTGGTATGGTCCTAAGTGAGTGTAGAAACAGACTCCATAAGATTTAAATCCTAAACTAGCAACTTACAAATAATATTACATCTATATAATAAGTGCAATACCACTCTGTGGCGCCTAGTCACAGGGGCGCCACACATGCAGCACAATGGAGGGACAGAGAACAGGATTGTGGGTAGAAAAGAGGTGAGTATGAGTATTTCTTTTCAATTCTTCACACATCTTACCCTTTTTCCCGATAACAAGACATCCCCTGAAAATACACCCTAACAGCGGGGTCACCTGAGTTTGCTGCCACGTAGAGCAGTGACGTCACTCACTAAGTCACTGAGGATTCCCTGTGGCAGTGAACTCATGTGACCCTGCTGCCGGCAGCCGGGTTGCCTGAGTTCACTGCTGAGGGGAGCCCTGAGTGACACAGTGAATAACATCATCGCTGCTCGCAGCAGTCAGTGAGATAGCAGAGTTTGTAGGGAGAGGACGCTTTTATTCCCTCTCTGTAGAATCTGGATGTAGCAGGGGTGAGTGAACTTTTTGGTACCGTCATTGTGGATTAACCGTCAGAGGGGAGTGTGTGGGGTAATAGTAAATTGGAAAAGAGAGTTGTCTGTCTGACTTATTTCCAATAAAGGATTTTTGTCTGTGTCTATGTTTTTAACTATTTCCTCACAGGATTGGTAATGGGCGGGTGTCTTAGAGGCCTGATATTTTCAATCTGGGCTTAATGACAAGCTGTCAATCATCAGCTGTCATTAACCCCTTCTATCACCCAATGCCACCACACCATGGCATCGGCAAGACTGGGGTAAAGGACAGGGAATTGATGCTCCTAATGAATGCTATTCTTTAGCCTTAGGTCCCAATAACTATGAGAATCACCACGCTGAAAATACCAAACCCCAGCTGCCTGGGTTTTACCTTGGCTTGCAATCAAAAATAGGATGAAGCATTTTTTTTAATCATTTATCACAATAATTTTTTAAAAAATAGGCTTCCCTGTTTTTTGATTGCCAGCCAAGGTAAAGACGGGCAGCTTGGAGTGGCAGCCTGCAGTTGTCCGCTTTATCTGTGCTGAGAATCAAAAATACATCAAAGCTGTTTGTCATTTTATTTTAATTATATATTTTTACACTACTATTATGTCAGCCAATGGGTGAGGGGGTGCATCTGAAACTCCCACCAGGGCCGTGGGATACCCAGAATCAAGCTGGGCAGTTCTCTGGGAAGGTCACGGGTCTGTGACCCACCTCTGTGGCCCTGGCTGTGTCATAAGGATAGGGGATATTTCATATGGGATTTAACATGATGCCACCCGTGGGTTTCATCAATTGGGAATGGATAGCTAATGCTGCGGTCAGATCCTCTGGGGCTGTTGGTAACGCAGCTAGATATTCTGCTCTCCACGGGTAGAGACGGAGGCCCCAGGGCAGTTGAAACCAGTTTGGATAGGAAATAGGGAATGGTGGGGTGCCGGACTGAGGGCATGACAAATGACTAGAGGACACAAGGGTAGTTTCCTTTACCTCTACTTGATGGTGGAGACCAGGGTACTGGCCACGGATGGGAGTGGACATCCGGGCAGCCAGGAACCAATTGGAGATCCACCTAGCCAGGTGGGTTTAGAGGCCTTCCTTCTGCGTGGTGCTGTTTGGTCCTCGTTGCCTGAATCTCTGCTGTGACCCTTTTCCTGCATGTCTAGTCTTTGCCTGTATGGCAGACAGCTCAAGCCTATTACAGGTGGTGCTCCTCTGTGGTGGTGTTGGGCTCTGGTATGATGCTTTGCCTTTGGGTGTTTAGTGGGACCAGGGGACTTGCAATCCTGTGCCCTCTGGAGTTAGCTGCCGGGACTTCAGTACCCGAACAACCATGGACTCCGGCGTCCGGTCTCTAGCGCTTTCCTCTGGGGTGAGTCTGGTCACGACTCCACTCCCCAGGTTCTCCTTAACTCCTCTCTTCTCACTAGCTTTCCACTGTCCTGGGACGAGGTCCAACCAGCTCCAGTCCTCAGGACATCTGTAGTGTTCTCTGTCCTGAACTCTACTCTCTAACCCTGACTCTGGGCCAGAATTTATAGGGAATCTCCCCTAAAACCAGGTTCAGATCTCCCTCTTCTGGTCTGGAGTCAGGACAAGTGTTGGATGCTGGTGTTACCTGACAAGGGGACTCCTTCTTGCTTCCAGGCATGACATCACCCCCTGTGAGGGAGGCAATGCCTCTGTGGTAACCGGACTCCTGTGGTGCCACACATTAGTCAATCACAGAAGCTATCAAAGAGAGTGGGCATCTGTGATTGGCTGTTGGAGCCAGTGCAGTAACCTGGAAACAGCCCATACATTATAGCAAGGGTAAATGATAGAATGTATGGGCTGCTTCCAGGATACTCCAACAGCCAATCACAGACGCCAACTCTCTCTGACAGTATCGCTGATTGACTGTTGGGAATAATCCGGAAGTTAATGTGCAGCCTCGGAAGTACAATCCCGCGGACCCAGTAAGTATGAGCTGATATTTAAATACTGTTTTCATTTATGTTTTCAGCTCACCGCCAAATGCCCACCGAAACTGTAACAAGGACTTCCCAGTTCGGGTTCGTCCATCCCCATTGCTTGGTCATTTTTACTGCACAATGGAAACTAAATGAATTAAAAAAAGAATATATTTTTCACCACTTCTTCTCAATTGGAATTTTTTTTATCATGTTTTTCAGAATACCATATGGTAAAAAAAATGGTGTCAATGAAATTTAAAATTGTTCCCCCAAAAAATTGTGCCTTTATATAGTTATGTTATATAAATGATGGCTTTTGGAAGGGAAGGAAAAACTAAAGGCCAATAATAAAAACTGGCTCTGGCAGAAAGGGGTTAAATTCACTTTAAAATATGGACCAGCACATAAGATATTATTTTCTGTGATTTCACTCATTTGGAAAGGTTAACCATTGTATGTAGTTTATCTTTTAGAGTTAATTCTACTTTCTACAAACAAAATATTATTGCATTTGCTAAAAGATCGGCATGTGCATACCTCACCGCATGTGATGCTCATTATCATCTCATTTAGATAAGGATCCCTCATTTTCCACGTGCTGCTCTGCAGGAGACAGACGTGCGGTGTTTTTGGAAATGCCCACCATGGAAAGAGCTGACTGCCCTTCCTGTTTGAGCATCACGTACATATGAGTCATTGTCTCCACGTTTGACATTGTGTATCGTGCTGATAATCAAGCTACGGAAAGATGGATGAACTGTGACCAATCTGCACAATCCCAGCTTTCTAGGGTAATAGTATAAGAAGTGTGTTATGCTAATTAGTCTGCATTACCCTACAGCGGACATGTCACCCCATTTTGTGCAAATCTTAGACTATAACTTCTAAAAAACACCAAGTGTTTATACTCAGCTTGACCTGAGTACGTTCAAATATAATTGCATTACTACTATACAGACTACATGTCGCACCCAAGCGAGGGAATACTCAGCATACAGTGCAACATGGATGGGAACACCAGGGAAGATGATAACAGAAGGCACTACGTTAGGGAGAGAGGGCGAGTGTGACCTCCTAACACTCACCTGAGGCTGAACTATGCACTCCCCTAAGATGCCTATACAGGTCCTTCCCCCCCGTCGCTGTCACAAGCCTAAGCCCAAACTGGCCCTGGATTCACCCTGACTAATGTGCAGGCCAGTGAGACACCAGACTCGCTACTACAATAAGACAACACAATATAGGTAATAGAGACAAATGGTGAAATACACCACAAACAACAATCTTCAAATGCTCCAGCAGGAACTTTACTGAAGCAACAGCTACAAAGTCCTTAGCTTCCCCAGAACCAGGTTCCTTTAAAGTGGTCAGTATATAGAATATAACTGGCACTGGATAGCAGCAAGGAGTGGGTAATATCTAGCGGAAGGACATGGTCCAATGGAGCTTCAGCCGAGATAAAAACTATATGTTCTCAGTCAGAAGTGAAAGTCTTTAACCCTTTCAGCACGAATTTAAAACCACTCCAATATCTGATAACAGTCAAGTACACAGCAGCAAGGATTTAAGAACAATTATACATTGTGACCTTCTGATCTAATATTCCCTAGAAGTCTTATCAGGATGTGACACACCTCTGACACTATAGTGATTTATTTGGGGTTCTTAGCATATATTTTGATCAATATGTGTGGTGCCCCAATGGCAAGGAGCCACATGGAGGTACTGCCTGAAACAATCTATCCCTAACTGCAGACCAGCAGGCTGTGGGCCCGGCATAAGGGAGCCACAGCACCCATCAAGCAGTCCAACATCAGTCCCATAGCTGGGTTCACGACACTGAGAAGTACAGAGACTTTAGGCAGCATAATAAAATAATGGGATGCATTAAAAGAGGCATAGATGCTCATGAGGAGAACATAACACTTAGAATACTGTGTACAATTCTGGTCTCCGGTGTATAAGAAAGACATAGCTGAACTAGAGCGGGTCCAGAGAAGAGCGACCAAGGTTATTAGAGGACTGAGGGGTCTGCGATACCAAGACACGTTATTACACTTGGGGTTATTTAGCTTGGAAAAACGAAGGCTTAGGGGTGATCTTATAATAATGTATAAATATATGAGGGGACAGTACAGAGACCTTTCTAATGATCTCTTTACTCTTAGGCCTGAGACGGGGACAAGGGGGCATCCTCTACGTCTGGAGGGAAGAAGGTTTAATCATAATCACAGACGCGGATTCTTTACTGTAAGAGCAGTGAGACTATGGAACTCTCTGCCACATGCTGTTGTAATGAGTGATTTGCTACTAATATTTAAGAAGGGCCTGGATGCCTTTCTTGAAAACTATAATATTACCAGTTATATATACTAGATTGTTTGATAGGGTGTTGATCCAGGGAACTAGTCTGATTGCCGTACCTGGAGTCAGGAAGGAATTTTTTCCCCATTGTGGAGCTTAGTGTTGCCACATGGGTTTTTTTTGCCTTCCTCTGGATCAACATGTTAGGCTATGGGTGAACTAGATGGACTTAAAGTCTTCCTTCAACCTTAAAAACTATGTTACTATGTAACAGACCCCGAGGACTAGAGACTAGACTCACGAGTGGGAGTACAGAAGGCCATCAGGGCACAGGAGGGAAAAGGACCAGGAGAGCCATTTTAAGGACACCTCTGACAGACTCTGGAAAAGCCTCCAAAATCCGTGGCTACAGCCCCTGGTTAACCCAGACTGTACCGTGTACCGATTTCACCTGGTGCAAGTAAAGAACTGTTTGAGCTGATCTGATGTCTGGTCTCCTGTCAACCGTCGCCCGGAGGGCCTCTACAGCATCAAAGAGGTGAGGACTACAACTCCCATCTTCCACCCTGCTGCCCTGTGGTAAAGTTCCGCCTGTGGGGAGCTGTACTACCAAAGCTCCCATCACCTCAGCGGCCGGCCGCAGCGCTGGTAACCCTATTACCAGGTACTACAGGTGCCGTCACGTTACAAATCCCCCATCATCATCATCCCCAGCCACCACTGAGGGTCCAGGGCATGGAACCTGGAACTGACCAGCCGTGATCCACACTGAAGTAACCACCTGTCCCGGTATCCGAGTACCCCCTACCCTGTCGACCAACTCATACGTATGTGTCGAGCCCCAGGCCCTGGGGTACTCGGGTATCAGGCTCAGTGGGTTGCTTTGGGATGTCACGGGTGGCAGCGCCTGATCCCATGGCCTGGGTGACACTTCAAAATGGGTGATAAGAGTTTGTCATGTGACGCCACGTGTAGTACCTGGTGATGGGTCACCAGCACCGCCACAGTCCGCCGGAGGTAGATGGACGTGCGGCTGAGATGGCAAAGCTCACTGCAGGTAGAGCTGGGCCTCCGGGGCAGCGTTGTGTGAAGGGGCAGCTTGGAGTGGATCTGTAGGTCGGGATGGGGAGTGTTGGAGCAGTCTATGAGGGGCACCGGGAGCGGAGAGGAGTGACGCACACACACTGTAAAAGTCTCTTTTACCTTTTACTGGTGGTATGGCAGGTAAAGACATCCAGGGCACTGACAGGTGACCAGGTGCACAGTGGGTCCCCACAGCAAGTGGGTATAAGGCCTCCTCTGTTTCTCTGCGGTTAATGAAGCCCAGTCCGCTTGCAGCCAGACTGGCCTCCTCTCTTTTCTGGTCCTCTCTCCCTCTCTCCTCCTGCACGGTCCATGGGTTACACTCTTTCTGATCACTGCGGTATTATACTGCTGTGTCTGGCTCCCTCTCTCTGACCACGCAGGGGGACCGGGTGACTGAAGTCTCCACGGAGTGACAAGGTTTTCTGTAGTCCTGAAGTATCCTACAGGTGCGGTTCCCCGATGTCCGGTACGTCTCTAGGTGAACTTCCACTAGTTCCTCACTCCATTTTGGCTCTCTTCTCCTTGCCTTCTGTCCCCACTCAGGCTTGCGGGACGTCAGAAGGGCCACTCCGGGTCACCGGCCCGGGCCTAACTGCGGCACTGACCACCAGGACGTCTTCGCAGCTCTCCTAGCGTCTGCACACTCTAACTAACTCCTTCCCCAGCAGCAGTATTTATAGGGGACCTCACGTAAAGTCAGTGAGTCTAGCTCCCCCTACTGTGCCGGGGTGGAAGATGTTGCATGTAGTAGGTACCTGCTGTGGAAACCCAGCTGTGCATTAGGGAAGTATGTGGCTACCTGTGTGAGCAGGGCGCCACATATGACCTTATCTGGCTGGGACAAGGTAACTCCTTTGGATGAGAATCTAAAAATCTTATCTCTCCTAATCCTACAAAATTACTGGGCAGGTGAGACTGAGTGGTAATTAAAAACAGCCTTGGACTGTGAGAAAGGCAGTCACTACCCCAAATGTAAACCACAAAACATTATTGGCTGATGGGCTCACACGGTTGGATCAAAATTTGCACTAAACATCTCATAGCATAGACTATATAATGAGTAGCCAACCTTCTTGACCTTGACAGCCACATCCAGTCTCTGTACCCCTCACAGAAGTGACACCCAAAGCCCGCATTACTAGTATAATGACAGCAAAAGCTTTTCCAAAGAAATAACACCAAGGAAGCATACCAAGAACCAAAGGCTCCTCACAAAAGTCACTATCTGGAGACCTGCTCATCATAGCTGTTTGCTAAACCTGGTGCTAATGTGCTGAAAGACAGTCGTGAGACACCCATCACAGGCCCATCAACTACATGTGGCTCCCAATCTCTAGAACCCTGAACAATGTAGTAATAATGCAAGAATGCAGTCATTGCATTTACATTGCCACACTTAAAATATAGTTGCATCTGATATTTTTTTGCATGCAATAGTAATTCAGACACATTAACTTACTCCTGTATATTTATATTAATTTTTTTATGCAGTGTCAATTTCACGTTGAACATCAGCCTGGTCACTATCTGCCTATGTAAGGGATAGGGTGCTATGGTGCTACCAAAACCAACAACACCTTTACTCAAATGCATTTTCTACTTGAATGTAACAGATTCTGGTTGATATATCACGCTCTGTAATGGTACCTTTACACGCCGCTACAGAAGGTTAGAAACAACCGGGTGTCTCACGTGCACGAGCACGTTCCAACGGTTGCTAACGGTACCCGATACCGCCTTTACACGCCGCTACAGGGTGCTCTACAGAAGGTTTTTTCTATCCCTGGAGGCACCGACGGGTGCTGCAGGTTACCTTCTGTAGAGCACCTTCCCTCATTTACACGCCGCTACCACAAGGTAATATGGGAGGACCTGGGGCAGCAGGGACAACACATAGGCGTGCCAGAGTTGTGGATTACGAGACGCTCGTACGGTAATTAGACAAAGCAATAGCATCATGATTGGCCAGCCAGCGCAGGAAGGCTGGCTAATACATGATACTATTGCAATTGTGTAGTGTGACTGGTCAGCTCCTTAAATATGCCGCCCTATGCAGGGACAACCAATCGTAACGCAGGAGCTTCCACCAATGATCGCTGAAGGGGGGCGGTATCCCGGAGGCTGTGTCACGCCCCAGGGAGTTAACTAGGTGTCGCAAAAACCTTCCTGTTCCTCATTTAGACGCCGCTACCATCGGGTTGAAACCAACCTGTTTTAGAGCACTGCTCTGAAACAGGTGTCTACAGTGACGGCTGGCAACAACCTCGCGGTGTTTTGACGGTGCAAGATACATTTGTCTCCGCCACCCGGTTATTTCTAACCCTCTGTAGCCGCGTGTAAAGGGACCATAAGATGTAAAAATATAAGACAGCATCATGGCAAAGATAGGAAGTAGTCTGATTTCTAACAGACTTATGAACATTGTATTTTGATATTTTGAATTGAATTTTGAACTGCATTACTGCTATATAGAACTAATAGAACTGATGAACTTAGTGCACAGCTTGATCAAATTGTGTGTGCTCTTCTGCAAGTGACAAGGTTATTTCTTTATACAGGAACCTACAGCAACAGATTTACCTTTACTGGGCTTAGGTATGATAAAAGGTAAGTAGGATCATGCTCTAAATAACAACAGCCATAAACAGATGGAAGGCTTGTTCATCTAATATGGAGTCAGTCACGTAGGATTAGATATTGTCTATAAGGTCTGGGGAACTAGCTATTTACCTTATGGAGAGGAGTTTCCCTGCAGCCATAAGGAGGCAGATAAGTTGATAAGAAGACTTTAAGCTGCAATGCTCTTCTGGGAAATATGCAAATTGTCACTTCAATGAAGAAATGAATGAACTCTAGTGCCACCTTTAGGTAGCAATCCTCAAAGTTATAGTTGACTCTTTAACAAGCCTTTTAATATTACCAAGGATTTGTGCCAGATCAGAACCCCAAACTACAGATGCTGTAGTCTGTTGTCTATAAAAAACTAAATTGAGAAGGACCTCCTAGGAAAATTAAATGTTTAGTCAAAGTTTTCTGTGACTGTATTGCACTAGCAAACAAACAGATAAATACACCAGCACTCTGGACAGATATAGACCAATGCTTCTTACAGTTTCTGAACAGGTTGTCCACTACTTGGATGTCTGCCTCGATTAAAATAAAACTGCCTATACTCACCTCCACTGCTGGGACTGTTCTAGCAGTGCCGCCATTCGCTCTCCCAGAGCTCATGTGAAGTTGTGATTTGAATCACCGCCAGCTTCCTCGCCTTGCCAGAAAGTGTGAAATGCAGCTGTCGCTCACTTCCTGTTGATTACCTATAAGTCTAAAGAATGAAAGACAGAAGCCGGTAGTGATTGATCATGAGCAGGGGCGTAACTACAATGGGTGCAAGAGTTGCAATCGCACCTGGGCCCTGGAGCCTAGAAGGCCCAAAAGGTCCCTTTGGTCTATAGAAAAACGCTATTGCATTTAAAGGTTTGCAATAATTAGGGGCCCATAGAGCTTTTGCATTGGGGGACCATGGGCTTCAAGTTATGCCACTGGGCATGAGGCTGGTGTGACATAGCCTCCCGTGAGCCCTGTTAAAGTAAGTGTCAAAGCTGTTGGAACAACACCAGCATTAAAGGTGAGTACAAGCTATTTTATATTAATGGGAGCAAACATGTCCAAGAAGTAGACAACCCCTTTAAGTCAAGTAGTAAAGATGAGCAATTTTTTTTATTTCTGAACTTTGCAAAAAAAATGGATCTCGGTGAATAAATTCTCATAGCAAATATTGGAAAGCCATCACTGAAATCATCTGCACTCCAAATTAGTACTTTCTGTTGTCAGTGAAGGTGAGCAAAAGGGAGGGTTTGTCAGCTACATACATGCATTTTTTTTATACAAAATGAATAAAAGTTTCCCTATAAATTGATTTGCAAATTTCATAAATTCACTAATTGGACAAAATATGAAAAAAAGTTTATTCTTCAAATGTAGATATTATATCGTCACTAAGTCTAGTACCTTACAATATTTCAAAAATAATGTAATGAAAAATTGGTCTATCCTAGCCATGACCCTTCAATCATCTATCTTCTCTACTGTCCTACTCATCGTTATTGGCACCCATGAAGTTTAAGTTCATTATGTGGAATATCTCCTGAAAAAAAGAACTTTTTTGAATAGAGACTTGTGCTAAATACAAAAGAGCAAATGAAAAATATCAATTTAAAACAAAACACAATGGGAGGGAAAAATAGAAAAACCCTAAAGCTGCTGTGACACTGGTATTGGCTCCTTTACATTAATTTACTATGGAAACACATTTTGACTCATCTGTGGTAAATCACAAATAAAAATCACCTGTAATAAATTGTCAGTGCCCATGTGACAGGAATTAGCCAATGAATGATAACTTCAGTGTTTTAAAAAGCCACATGTTAGGCCCTGTACCTTTGTCACAATGGTGAAGACAAGGAAGCTGCCTGAGGACATCAGAACTGCTATTATTAGCAAACACAAGACTTGCAAAGGGTATAAGGCCATCTCCAAAGACATTGGTTTCCCAATTTTAACAGTGCGCAATGTTATTAAGAAGTCCCAAGCATAGGACCACCAATAACTTTCCTGGACATGGGGAGAAAAAGGAAAATTGACAAGAGATGTCTTCGAAGGTTGTTGCAATTGATGGAAAAAACACCATGTAAAACATCCAAAGACCTGGAGGCCAACCTGGAAAAGTCTGGGGTCATGGTTTCAACAAGTACCATATGCTGCTCACCAAATCAAGCAGAGCTTTATGGCTGAAGGCCAAGGAAGAAACCAGTGCTGTAACAAAGACATAAAAAGAAATGATTGATATTTGACAAAGAGTACCTTAATAATCCACAATCCTTCAGAACAGAGGTGATCAGTAAGGTGAGTATAAATTGTCTTGGTTTTTTTTTTAACTGTCCATAATTCTTTACAGTTCAGCAAAAGTAAATGATTCAAAAATCTGAATTTTGGGAAATGCAGATTTTTTAAATATGTTAATATTTTTAATTCAATCCCAATTGAATATATTCGAGTCCTCTCTAGTTATTACACTTATGTAAAAAAAAAAAAAGTGAAAATAATTTATTATGATCTGGATGAAGAAAAAAAGCCTACCTCAAGTTACCTGTAATACACACTGGTCTGCAGCGGAACATTGCATTCACCAAAGACGGAAACATCAAAATAATCAATCTTGGCAGGTTCCTTTACCTCCAGAAAGACAAGAAAAACTGTTTAGTTTTTCAGTTGTGGTTTGATAAGAAAAAAAAAGCAAAAACAATTGAGTTTGTATGCTATAATTATACCTGCCACAGAATATGTCTCATAAAACAGGAATAATCTGTCTGTATAAGAACATCCAATTATGATCTATTGACGTGATGAACAGAAGCGTTTGTTAAAAGTGCAACTGATACATGCTGAGAAGAAAAAAAAATCAAATAAAAAGTGGATTTTCATAATCTCTCATGGAATAAAACTGACTGCTGAAAATGATACATCATAGTGAGAATTTCATTAAGCTCATGTCTGGCAACATAACAACAAACATATTGGATGAAAAGCAGACATTTTACTGAGTTAACTTCAGATTCTTCAGTCTTAAAGGGTATCTGTCAGCAGGTCTTTGCTACCTCATGTGAAAGCACCATAATATAGGGACAGAGACCTTGATTCCAGCAATTTGTCACTTAGTTTTCTGGGTGCAGTAGTTGTGATACATTCACAATTTAGTCTGCAGTAGATGTAGTGGAGCTCAGGAATCTAACTCCACCCACACCCCTGATTGGCAGCTTTCTACGTACATGGTATATTGACAGTTATCTGCTAATCAGTGCTGAGGGTGGGGTTGGACCAGGAGACACTTGGACAACTATTCCGGCAGTGATAATCTCCTGCTAATAAAAGCCTGAAGTCTAAGTTTTACTCACAGTTTCAACAAGTGTCCCTATGGGGTGCTGCATTCTTCGGGTCAGGGTTCCAGCCTACTCTCAGATAATTTGGGTAACAGTCTACCGGGACCCCTGTCTGGTGTTCCTTCCAGGGTCATCTCTCTGTGCTGGCTCGCATTCCTCCTGCCACGCGCCTCACACTCAGTATCCCAATAAAGCAGCCGCAGGTCGTGGCGGGCAACATTATCCTAGTCCCCTCGACCCTCTGCAGCCACCTTCCCGGCGAATAAGTGTGGATTTGGGTTGTTGTACTTGAAGTCGCCACAACCCCCGTTTTATAGCTGAATCTCTATGTCACTCCATTATCTGGGGTCCCGGTCCCACTCTGCGGCCTGGAGCCTCCACCAGACTATGTTCACTGTCGGCCTGGGTATGGGCCCACAGGTGGTTTCTTGACTTCCCGTGCCCCTGAGACCCCTTCTGTCCCTCTAGAGCCCCTCTCTGGCTCCTCTGTCGTTTCCTTCCTTTCTTGGTTCCGTGATGAGCTCCAACCTGCTCCAGTCCTGGGGATGTCTTCTTCTTACGTCCTCTCATGTCCAACTCTAGACACCAACTCCCCTCTTTCTCCTCACGTTATCTAAGTTTGTCAGTTTTCTACATGTCTCTACTTCTTGGTCCCACTTTCTGGTGCTCTCCTTGCCTACCTTCTCCACCCGCAGCCCCTACCTATTCCCTCTCCAGCCTGGAATGGGGCCCTCCCTGAACAAGGTCTGCCCGAATCGCTGACCTGGAGTGTGTAGTGTTGGATGTGGGTGTGCGAGTATCGGTCACTGTTCCCTCCTTACCCGAGAGTGGGGTACCACACCTCTGGCTGAGGTGCAGTACCTCTGTAGAGACTGGACCCTCAGGGGCACCACACAGCAAAAACACCCTATATGGACATAGCCTAATAACTGACACATTCCTGTAATCAGGGTCTCAGCCCCCACATCATGCTGTCCTAAGATTACATAGCAAACCAACTGACAGACTCCCTTTAAATCTCAATTTCTATTTTGTTTTCATCTCCTCCAGTAACACAGACACTATTTAAGATTTTTAAAGTTTATCTCAAAACAAGTAAAAGTCTTGGTCACTGTTTACACTGTATATATGGTCTCAGTCTCATTTATCATTCATACAGCAGCACAACACAGTATATATATTTTGATAGATGCTTGATGTGAATTGATTCAATGTGAAGCACATTGGTGTTGAATTTTTAGGAAGTTGCTGAATCAGCAATTGAAAAAAACAAATTGTGATTAAATTTACATAAAGTTGCCTAATAATAGCCACAGAACATTGGAAAAGATTGCATCAGCCAAAGAGAGCTTACATGACCTTGGGCATGGGTGAGCAGCCTTCCCTATAATGTCTTTCAGCTATTACATCACATGGTACAATTAGCCAATCAGGATAGACTTGCATAGCCAATGAAAAAGCAGAAACAGGGAAAGCAGCTGGTATTGTGGTGGATCTGGTTCAGGAAATTACATCTCACTTCACATCTTCACAATTATGATAGGTAGAGAAAGCCATAAAACACTGAATAAACATTACAGATAGTGTGTGACAGCAAAGCAGTGATGAAAAGTTGCCATCTATCTACCTACAGAAATGTAAATTGAGAACACCTTAATATGACTAAGGCTGTGTTTGCGTTAAAGAGCTTAAAATTTAGATTTTTGACTCTTAAAGGGCACCTGGTATGTCCTTATTTGTAATTCAATCACCCGCAATGCTATTTAGATCATGAAGTGTTCATTAATAACCTTTCATTTTTAAAAATCATTGTATTCATCCCAAAAAAGAATTTTAGATACTTACATATTTTTATTAGCTAGCTAGGCAAACAGTCAAGTAGTAATTCGGCTGGTAATCGTTTAACAGATATGTCACTTGTAGCAATGCCGACTGCTCTCTATGTAGGACCTGTGTGATGTCACGACCATCTGACCATAATGGGCAGAACTAAGCAAGCAAAATCATTAAGGTCTATTTTCGTATTTCGGCTGAACTGTTAACTATTAACCAGCTGGATGACTGCTTGACTGTTTGCCCAGCTAGCTAATGAAAATATGTAAGTATCTGAAATGCTTGGGATGAAGGCAAGAATTAAAAAAAAAGTTATTAACGGACATTACATCTTTTAAATAATATTGAGGCTGGTTTATTAACAAAAAAGTATTCCCTTGTCATATCTCTAAGCTTGTAAAAGAGCTGGATATCGAATAAAAGGGCCACTTAACATGGTGGTTATGGTGTTCTCTGCAAGGAGCCACCCCTTGGATGGGTCCTTCCCTAGAGGAAGATCTAGCTAGTCTTGTGTTTGAGACTCCTAACCGAGGCTCCACTGACTCTATTTGCATATTCATAATTCCCAGGGGGAAATGCGCCTAATAATTCACTGTGTTGAGCACTTTCACCAGCTGCCCGCAGTGTTTTCTTGGACTGGTCTCCCTGAGATCAGTGAATGCTTTGTGACGTTGGTCTACTAGGCCTTGCTTCCACCTAGCCAGAATTCTACTCCACACTGATGAGGGGCAACACCCTGAAACAGCTGTCTGTGGATGGATACCTGGCCTTGGTATTCCCTTGTCATATCTCTAAGCTTGTAAAAGAGCTGGATATTGACTAAAAGGGCTACTTAACATGGTGGTTATGGTGTTCTCTGCAAGGAGCCACCCCTTTGCTGGGTCCTTCCCTGGAGGGATATCTGCCTAGTCCTGTGTTTGAGACTCCTAACCGAGGCTCCACTGACTCTATTTGCATATTCATAATTCCCAGGGGGAAATGCGCCTAATAATTCACTGTGTTGAGCACTTTCACCAGCTGCCCGCAGTGTTTTCTTGGACTGGTCTCCCTGAGATCAGTGAGTGCTTTGTGACGTTGGTCTACTAGGCCTTGCTTCCACCTAGCCAGAATTCTACTCCACACTGATGAGGGGCAACACCCTGAAACAGCTGTCTGTGGATGGATACCTGGCCTTGGTATTCCCTTGTCATATCTCTAAGCTTGTAAAAGAGCTGGATATTGACTAAAAGGCTACTTAACATGGTGGTTATGGTGTTCTCTGCAAGGAGCCACCCCTTTGCTGGGTCCTTCCCTGGAGGGATATCTGCCTAGTCCTGTGTTTGAGACTCCTAACCGAGGCTCCACTGACTCTATTTGCATATTCATAATTCCCAGGGGGAAATGCGCCTAATAATTCACTGTGTTGAGCACTTTCACCAGCTGCCCGCAGTGTTTTCTTGGACTGGTCTCCCTGAGATCAGTGAGTGCTTTGTGACGTTGGTCTACTAGGCCTTGCTTCCACCTAGCCAGAATTCTACTCCACACTGATGAGGGGCAACACCCTGAAACAGCTGTCTGTGGATGGATACCTGGCCTTGGTATTCCCTTGTCATATCTCTAAGCTTGTAAAAGAGCTGGATATTGACTAAAAGGGCTACTTAACATGGTGGTTATGGTGTTCTCTGCAAGGAGCCACCCCTTTGCTGGGTCCTTCCCTGGAGGGATATCTGCCTAGTCCTGTGTTTGAGACTCCTAACCGAGGCTCCACTGACTCTATTTGCATATTCATAATTCCCAGGGGGAAATGCGCCTAATAATTCACTGTGTTGAGCACTTTCACCAGCTGCCCGCAGTGTTTTCTTGGACTGGTCTCCCTGAGATCAGTGAGTGCTTTGTGACGTTGGTCTACTAGGCCTTGCTTCCACCTAGCCAGAATTCTACTCCACACTGATGAGGGGCAACACCCTGAAACAGCTGTCTGTGGATGGATACCTGGCCTTGGTATTCCCTTGTCATATCTCTAAGCTTGTAAAAGAGCTGGATATTGACTAAAAGGGCTACTTAACATGGTGGTTATGGTGTTCTCTGCAAGGAGCCACCCCTTTGCTGGGTCCTTCCCTGGAGGGATATCTGCCTAGTCCTGTGTTTGAGACTCCTAACCGAGGCTCCACAGACTCTATTTGCATATTAACAAAAAAAGAGCATGACAGGTTCTGTTTAAGTGACTGCTGCTCACTTCCTCATGGTTAATTAAGCGCCCAAAGGTGAGGAGAAGGAAGCCAACACTGATCGGTTGCTGTCATAACAATGTTACCTGAGCCCCTGGAATGCAAGTTCCAATACTGCTGGAACCACATCAACACTGGAGGTAAGTATAGGCTTTTTTATAGGGGTGAATATGGGCAATGATAATGAGTTGAACAAGCAGTAGACAACCCCTTTGAGCCTCTTTGCCATAGGTGTATAAAATCCAGCTCCTTGCCTTGCAGTCTGTCCTTATAAAAAAATAACACAAAGCTCTCACTCATCTCAGGGAGACCAATCGAGGAAAACACTGTGGGCAGCGGGAAAAAGCGCTCAAACACAGTGAAACCCATGATGCATTGCCCCCTGGAATTTGAATATGCAAATGGTGTCCGTGAAGACTCGTATAAGAGTCTCAAACACAGGACCAGCCAGATATCCCTCCAGGGAAGGACCTAGCCCTGGGGTGGACTCCTTGTGGAGACCACCATAACCACCATATAGTCCCGTGTTTGAGAGTCTTAAATGAGGCTCCACAGACTCCATTTGCATATAAAAAAATAAGAAAGAATGGCACAGTCTAAAATTTTACTGGTATCAGTGAAATCTAATAGAGGATACTATCCTTGTAACAGGACAATTTGTGAAATTTCTTCCCTCTAAAGGTACCTTTACACGCCACCACAGGAAGGTAGAAACCACCAGGCATCGGGGACAATTGTGCCTGTTGCCATGAAAACACTACGAAGTGGCGGCGTGTAAATCGGGTAATTCCTTCCTGTGTCTTGCAGTTGCTTTGGATACCTGTGTCTGGGCCGTGCTCAAAAACAAGAAGGCACAATTCCTATGGTGGCAGCGTGTAATCAGGGCAGAGGCAAGGTATTTGCATTGCCTACAAATTCCCAGGGGCGTGACCCAGCGTCATGGATACCGCGCCCCATCAGCGATCATTGGTGGGGGCTACTGGGTTTCCATTGGCTGTCCCAGCACAGGGCGCCATATTTAAAGAGCTGTCCATTCACAGTCCACAATTGGAATAGCGTCATGTATTAGCCAGCCTTCCTAGGCAGGCTGGCCAATCATGACGCTATTGCGTTGTCCAATCAACGCTTTTGCATCACGAAATATACAACTCTGTAGCGGCATGTAAAGCAGGGAAGGTGTTCCACAGGAAGGTAGCCCAGGCACCCGTCAGCACTTCCGGGGAGCGCAAATACCTTCAGTAGAGCACGTTGTGGCGGCGTCTATATGCGGCATCAGGCACCGTTAGCAACAGGTAAAAACGCGCGCGTGCACGTGTGTTGCCTGCCTGTTGCTACCCTATATGGTGGCGTGTAAAGGTACCCTTAAATATTTTATGATCAACTCTGTGTGTTATCATTGAATAAAGTGTTTAGCAGCCTCAACAACAGCAGAACTCACACAGATACAGGGCGGGGGACCAAATGCTGAGGAGCAAAAAGCACAAAAGTCACCACTGCTCTGCTGAACCCCATAATTGCAGAGTCCAAGCCTCCATTGACATTAAAATTGGCAAAATAACTTTTGCCCTACTGGGAGCTTCATCGAATAGGTTTCCAAGCAGCTGCATGCAGCCATATATCACCAAACACGATAGCTGAATTATTATTATTATTACTATTATTATTATTATTATAGCGCCATTAATTCTGTGGCGCTTTACATATGGAAGGGTATACAAGTACAAAGTGTATAGACAAAATATGGCATACAGGTACAGAAGGAGAGGACCCTTACATCACCAAGCACAATACCAAGTGTCGGATGAAGCAATGTTAAACTGTCCCCACTGGATTCTGTGTAATTGTGTTCTGTGGAGTGATGGATTACATTTCTCTATATGGCATAATAACGATAAACAGAAGAATGTTACCTGATTGACTGAATTGTGTCAACCATGAACTTGGTGGAAGAGCAATAATGCCATAGAGTTGACTTTCATGTCTCAGCCTCAGTTGTTTCCAGTTAGGGAAAATCTTAATACTTCAGAATACCAAAACATTTTGGACAACTGTATGCTTCTAACATTGAGGAAATAGTTTTGGAAAGGCTTTTTTCTTTTCAGCATCACTGTGAACAAAGCAATGTCCATGAATACATGATCGGGTTAGTTTCGTGTGGCAGAATGTGATCGGCTGCAAAGAGACCTGACTCCCAACCCATCTGAACACTATTGGGATGAACAACAACAGAGATTGCGACCCTGATCTCTCATTCATCATCAGGGTCTGACCTCACAAATGCTCTTCTGGATGAAGGGAAAAAAAAAATCCCATAAATGCCTCCAAAATCTTGTAGAAAGTCTTCCCAAAGCAATGGAATCTGTTTTAGGTGCAAAGGGGCAATCACCATATTAATGTCTAGGGGTTTAGAATAGGAGGTCATGTTACCTCCTGTAGGTGTAATGTGATGTCCAAATAGTTTTGACCAAACAGTCTTTTTGGGACCTTTTCCCATGGAAACTAAAGTGTGGAGTTACACCTTGCGACACCGCCGGAGATGTCGGCAGCGCGCACGCTTTTGGCGCTCCACCAGTGTCGCCGCCCCCCGTTTACATGGGGAGACACCTCTGGCGATGCCACAGCCGAGCTGACAAGCGGCATCGCTGCCGGGGTGTCTCAAAACCCCAGCAGCGATGCAGCAGAATGAGAACCTATGGCTCCATTCGCCTGTCAGCTCGCCGGCGGCCGGTTACATGGGGCGATGTGTACACATCGCCACAGATCGGCCACCTGGTTTCACATCACTGATGTGAAACCAGGCGAGCAGTCACAGCCGCTGACATCGCCCCTTTACATTAGGCAACATAGGGGCGATGTTGCCGCCGATAGGCCATGCCCCTACGTCACCTATGTAATAGGCGGCGATGTGGACTGGTGTGACGGGGCCTTAAGAGTAGAAATCTATAGAAATGAGACAAATGCGCAATAGGGTCTTATCTCTATTATATAGAGGTATATGTATGGTGCCAAGGGCCTGCTCACCTGATCCGGTTGTGTAACCCACAACCAGTATGAACGCTTAGTCAGTAGCTGCTGCTGGATCCACACATCCACGGGTCACCGCAGTCAGAAATCAGCAT
Organism: Allobates femoralis; assembly: GCA_033576535.1. Classification (NCBI taxonomy): domain Eukaryota; kingdom Metazoa; phylum Chordata; class Amphibia; order Anura; family Aromobatidae; genus Allobates; species Allobates femoralis. The sequence continues at coordinate 58,195,564 of JARQOC010000007.1, forward strand.
ATTAGAACGAAGTGTCATATGATCCGCGCTGCTACCAAAAGAAGACCAGGACAAGGGATCGTCTGGTTGAAGTGGTTCTTTAATCCGACGGGTTTCGGAGCTATCTCCCAGCTCCTTCCTCAGGGACATTGAATGACCCTGAGGAAGGAGCTGGGAGATAGCTCCGAAACCCGTCGGATTAAAGAACCACTTCAACCAGACGATCCATTGTCCTGGTCTTCTTTTGGTAGCAGCGCGGATCATAAGACACTTCATCCTTATACAGTTAGGGCCAGAAATATTTGGACAGTGACACAAGTTTTGTTATTTTAGCTGTTTACAAAAACATGTTCAGAAATATAATTATATATATAATATGGGCTGAAAGTGCACACTCCCAGCTGCAATATGAGAGTTTCCACATCCAAATCGGAGAAAGGGTTTAGGAATCATAACGCTGTAATGCATAGCCTCCTCTTTTTCAAGGGACCAAAAGTAATTGGACAATGGACTCTAAGGGCTGCAATTAACTCTGAAGGCGTCTCCCTCGTTAACCTGTAATCAATGAAGTAGTTAAAAGGTCAGGGGTGGATTCCAGGTGTGTGGTTTTGCATTTGGAAGCTGTTGCTGTGACCAGACAACATGCGGTCAAAGGAACTCTCAATTGAGGTGAAGCAGAACATCCTGAGGCTGAAAAAAAAGAAAAAATCCATCAGAGAGATAGCAGACATGCTAGGAGTAGCAAAATCAACAGTTGGGTACATTCTGAGAAAAAAGGAATTGACTGGTGAGCTTGGGAACTGTAAAAGGCCTGGGCGTCCACGGATGACAACAGTGGTGGATGATCGCCGCATACTTTATTTGGTGAAGAAGAACCCGTTCACAACATCAACTGAAGTCCAGAACACTCTCAGTGAAGTAGGTGTATCTGTCTCTAAGTCAGCAGTAAAGAGAAGACTCCATGACAGTAAATACAAAGGGTTCACATCTAGATGCAAACCATTCATCAATTCCAAAAATAGACAGGCCAGAGTTAAATTTGCTGAAAAACACCTCAAGAAGCCAGCTCAGTTCTGGAAAAGTATACTATGGACAGATGAGACAAAGATCAACCTGTACCAGAATGATGGGAAGAAAAAAGTTTGGAGAAGAAAGGGAACGGCACATGATCCAAGGCACACCACATCCTCTGTAAAACATGGTGGAGGCAACGTGATGGCATGGGCATGCATGGCTTTCAATGGCACTGGGTCACTTGTGTTTATTGATGACATAACAGCAGACAAGAGTAGCCGGATGAATTCTGAAGTGTACCGGGATATACTTTCAGCCCAGATTCAGCCAAATGCTGCAAAGTTGATTGGACGGCGCTTCATAGTACAGATGGACAATGACCCCAAGCATACAGCCAAAGCTACTCAGGAGTTCATGAGTGCAAAAAAGTGAAACATTCTGCAATGGCCAAGTCAATCACCAGATCTTAACCCAATTGAGCATGCATTTCACTTGCTCAAATCCAGACTTAAGACGGAAAGACCCACAAACAAGCAAGACCTGAAGGCTGCGGCTGTAAAGGCCTGGCAAAGCATTAAGAAGGAGGAAACCCAGCGTTTGGTGATGTCCATGGGTTCCAGACTTAAGGCAGTGATTGCCTCCAAAGGATTCGCAACAAAATATTGAAAATAAAAATATTTTGTTTGGGTTATGTTTATTTGTCCAATTACTTTTGACCTCCTAAAATGTGGAGTGTTTGTAAAGAAATGTGTACAATTCCTACATTTTCTATCAGATATTTTTGTTCAACCCTTCAAATTAAACGTTACAATCTGCACTTGAATTCTGTTGTAGAGGTTTCATTTCAAATCCAATGTGGTGGCATGCAGAGCCCAACTCGCGAAAATTGTGTCACTGTCCAAATATTTCTGGCCCTAACTGTATGCTGGGGCCTTAAGAGTAACATACTTTTAATAAATTAACTGAGCAAACAATAGATTTTTTTCTATGATTTTATTGTATATTCTATTGATATTCTAATTTAGGTTCACATCTTCTTGGTTGACATCATTAACAAGTGCATGGAGGAGAAACTCCATATTGTTAGGTTTTATCTGTGCCTCCCCCATCCACTGGATTCTTTTTCCTCGCTTGATTTAAAGCTCCACCACAGAATTTTTTTTATTGCACAACTGAAGTGGTGATTTAAATATAAGTTCCCTGACAACTGTCTTATACTTACCTTCAGCCACCTTCATCCTTTTCCATCAGTGCTCCGATCAGTCTGCGGAGAAAAGTAACCTGCCAGGAGCTCCAGGGCTTCATGGAGGCACTGGAGGTAACACTCAATACAAGTCTATAAGAGACTTGTCCTGGCCTTATTCTGGCTTCATTCTTCCCTTGTTCTGGCCTTATTTTGTTCTTACCTCCTTAGGGGCTAGTTATGGCCTAGTTATGGTATCGTTCTGGCCTCGTTATTGCTTTCAAAGACTTGCATTGAGCGGTTGTGATATAACAACTGACTTTTGACCAGTCAGACGTTATGGGCACAATATGGTACCATGAGATCAGAGCAGCTCTGAAAAGGGATGAAAATGCTGGAGGGTATTAGAGACCTGGGGCACGAAGCTTACACTTTTAAATACATCTCAATGAGAACCTTTCTCTGACCTCATTCTGACCTTGTTCTAGGCTCATTTTGGCCTCATTCTGGCTTCATCCTGATCTCATTCCTGAATTATTCTGGTCTCATTTTTGCCTTGCTCTGGCCTAGTTATGACTTTGTTCCGACCTCGCTCTGATAGGGATGCATTGAGTGCTTGTGTCATAACGTCTGACTTTTGAACAGCCAGACATTAGCTGCAGGGAGGAGCAGCGCTGAAAAAGGATAAAAACACAGGAGGATGAGTATAAGACTGGGGCAGGGAGCTTACATTTAAAGCTCCACTCCGGCGCTAAAACAAAACGCTGGGGTGGTGATTTAACCAATTTATTACCCCACATATATTTAATTTTGATTACATTTCTGATTATACTTAGAATAGGTGGAGTTGGGTTGGATTTGATATAAGTAGAAAAAATATCTTCCTGTTGTGGGAACAAGCTTGTCATATCTGGAAAATCTCATTCCATACGTCCCATCTCTGTATGATCCAGAGCAGAGAGCCACAAATTGTTCTAGTTGCGTTGAATTTAGTCTTCCCATCTATGACATGACTAATATGTACAGTGGGTATGGAAAGTATTCAGAGCCCTTTTAATTTTTCACTCTTTGTTTCATTGCAGCCGTTTGGTAAATTCAATAAAGTTCATTTTTTTGTCATTAATGTACACTCTGCACCCCATCTTGACTGAAAAAAAACTGAAATGTAGAAATGTTTGCAAATGTATTAAAAAAGAAAAACTGAAATATCACATGGTCATAAGTATTCAGACCCTTTGTTCAGTATTGAGTATTTGCACATTTTGATCTAGTACAGCCATGAGTCTTCTTGGGAACGATGCAACAAGGTTTTCACACCTCGATTAGTGATCCTCTGCCATTCGTCCTTGCAGATTCTCTCCAGTTCCGTCAGGTTGGATGGTGAACATTGGTGGACAGCCATTTTAAGGTCTCTCTAGAGATGCTCAATTTGGTTTAGGTCAGGGCTCTGGCTGGGCCAGTCAAGAATGGTCAAAGAGATGTTCTGAAGCCAATCCTCTGTTATTATAGCTGTGTGCTTAGGGTCATTGTCTTGTTGGAAGGTCCACTTTCCAACAAGTCTGAGGTCTAGAGTACTCTGGAAGAGGTTTCCATCCAGGATCTCTGTATTTGGCTGGATTCATGTTTCCTTCAATTGCAACCAGTTGTCCTGTCCCTGCAGCTGAAAAAACTACCATAGCATGATGCTAACACCACCTTGTTTCATTGTTGGGATTGTATTGGCAGGTGATGTGCCTGGTTTTCTCCATACATACATCTTAACACACATACATACAGCTTAAAATTATCATCAAAAATACTATCTTCATCTCATCAGACCAGATAATCTTATTTCTCATAGTCTGGGAGTCCTTTATGTGTTTTCTTGCAAACTCATTGCGAGCTTTCATATGTCTTGCACTGAGGAGAGGCTTCCATTGGGCCACTCTGCCATAAAGGCCCAACTGGTGGAGGGCTGCAGTGATAGCTGACTTTGTCGAACTTTCTCCCATCTCCCTACTGATTTTCTGGAGCTCAACCACAGTGATCTTGGAGTTCTTCTTCACCTCTCTCACCAAGGCTCTTCTCCCACGATTGCTCAGTTTGGCTGGACGGCCAGGTCTAGGAAGACTTCTGATGGTCCCAAACGTCTTCCATTTAAGGATTATGGAGTTCATTGAGCTATTAGGAACCTTGAGTACTGCAGAAATTCTTTTGTATCCTTGTCTAGATCTGTGCCTTGCCACAATTCTGTCTCTGAGCTCCTTGGGCAGTTCTTTTGACCTCATGATTCTCATTTGGTCTGACATGCACTGTGAGCTGTGAGTTCTTATATACACAGGTGTATGCCTTTCAAAATCAAGTCCTATCAATTTAATTAAATACAGCTGGACTCCAATGAAGGAGTAGAACCATCTCAGGGAGGATCACAAGGAAATGGAATTATGTGACTTAAACATGAGTGTCTGAGCAAAGTGTCTGAATACTTTTGACCATGTGATATTTCAGGTTTTCTTTTTTAATAAATTTGCAAAAATGTCTACATTTCTGGGTTTTTTCAAGATGGGGTGCAGAGTGTACATTAATAAGAAAAAAATGAACTTTTTTGAATTTATCAAATGGCTGCAATGAAACAAAGAGTGAAAAAAGTAAAGGGGTCTGAATACTTTCCATAACCACTATAGCAGACAATGTGCGGGAAACATATGTCCAGACAAATCTTTCTCCAGGGATAATAGCCTATTCAACCAGTAAGTATTGCTTGTATTGGAAACGATATGACCCTAAGTAACAATTGCATAGGTATTTATAATTAACATAAAATGCACACAAAAAAAAAACATTTAAAAACTAATCTCTACATCACTTAGTAAATGGCCCCATTGTGTCCAATAAGCAGAAAGTCGGACACTTTTTCTTTAGCCTTTTTTGATTAAAGGACAAAGGAAGATTTAAAGCCAATAAAGACAGAATAAATAAGGAATTAATGGAATAAGACTAAAGAGAATGAATCAAATGTTAATGAGGCCGTCCAGAGTGGTGAGACATTCCAGCCTTCACCCGGAGACCAACTCATCTCAGATAAATTCAGCACAATGCAAGGACTTCGCACAAGACCATAGGGGGAATTTTTTACTAGGCCTTTTTCCTATAACATACAGATTATGGACTGACTACACTGTTCATTTCAGTTTCGGAACTCAATCAAGATAATTTCATTTGACATGTTAATCATTGTTCTTTTGTAATGGGCAAAATCCTGTGGAAACTCCTGGTTGGTTCCTATGGAGTGCCAGGGATCTAGTCTCTACTAAAAAAGCTCTAAAATGCCAATGATAGCCAAGACTAGATATTGTGATGCATATGTGGATCTAAAAAGCTATGCAAAAGGCTACAATATAATGACTAGAGATGAGCAAACCTTTGATATTCGAGATCAGCTCTGTTCGCTGAAAATCATATGGTCGCCAACTTGTTCGACCAGGTTGAACTGTGACCTGAGGCGAAGCTGACTGTGATGTCAAATCGCTCACTGCGGTATTCAAAAATCAGTCAGTTTCTGGTCCCACCGTGATAGGACGTCGCAGAGGTTCATGGAGGGTTTCTGTGGGACTAATAAAGATGGAAATGAGGATTATAATCGTGTTCTTTTTCAAAATAAATAATTTTTCATGGTGTGGTGTATTATTTACTATTTACTTAGAGATGCCTAATGGCCGGGTTTAACATTGGCCCGACATTGTGAAACTCGGGCTTAGTGCCAGCTGGCAATACATAGCTGGCATTAATCCCTTTATTACCCAGTTTGCCACCAGCACCAGGGCAACTGGGAGAGTCAGGTACAGCACCAGAAAAGTGTGCCTCTATGAATGCTTCATCTTCTAGGGCAGTTGCTGGCTCCAATTTGCAGCGGAGAAGGGGCAGAATGCTTGAGCTTACCAACACTGAGGAATTTAAAGAAAAGCACATTGTTTTCAATGAAGCTAACATTAAATGAATCAGAACTACACTCTATACATTGACAGTGTGGTAAATGAGTATTCTAACTGCAAATGTCTGGTTTTTAATGCAATATCTACATAGGTGTATAGAGGCCCATTTCCAACAACCCCCAACCCAGTGTTTTAATGGTACATTGTGCTTGCTAACTATGTAAGAAGGCTAATGGATGTTTAGAAAACCCTAGAAAACCCTTGTACATGTATGTTAGCACAGCTGAAAATGGTTTGGCTGATTAAAGAAGCTATAAAATGTATTTCCTTTGAGCTAGTTGAGAATCTGGATGTTGTATGTACGACCCTCAGTATATGAAGACTTACACTCAGCATGAGTTTTTCTGGAATCCCAGGGAAATCTTACACAGGGCGACTATTATCCTGCTCTATGTATATTTATACAGTATATCAATAAATGCCTGCACACATATATATATACAGTATATGTTTATACGTGCATACATTCCTATCCTGTGTGGCAGGATTTAATGATTACAATAAAAACTGGAGTCACTACAGGTAGGCAGGGAGGAAGGAAGTAGGGAGAGCACCTTTACACAGCACGCCAGTTATCACAGAACCAAAAGCAGCAGTGATTCCCCTGCACCTGCGCAGAAGATATAATGAAGCCAATGACTATAATAGGGCGGAACACTACAGTTGAATGTTGGAACTTGAAGTGCAGAGGTGCGAGATTTCAGAACAAGAACTACATGTTACAGGCATACCGGGATGCTAATGAACGGTGAAAACAATGCAAATGAGGTAAGGAGGCAGCACTATCTTTTGAACAGCACACACTTCATAGCTAATTTACATAAAGTGATAGAAGATCATTTCCCCACAAGAAGGCATCTGATATAAGGTATACAGGTATGATTGTTTTCACCATCCTATTACCTGTATGCCCATATTAATAATTTTAAAAGGTCAAAGTGGTGGCAGGTTCCCACATGATCACCTATTCGTATGTTGTATTGTCACTATGCATATGTATTTGTTTAAAGTATTGTATAAACACCTTCTTTCAACAACTTTGCCTTTAAAAATATGGCATTTGTATCCCATCAATGCTTGAGAAAGGTTCACCCTTAAGAACCGAAATGTTGCCATTGCCACTATGGGCTAATAGACCCCTTTTAGAAACTTTGATTCCCGGCCACCAGTGTTAGCCCAACATCCGACCCCTTCTCAACACTGTGCTCAGCGGTGTTGCACTGGTCTCAGTGAGCAAGTCCATATAATAGATAAGAAGGTAAGAGACGGCACTCACCGCTTGTATGGTTGTATTTGCAGCTTCTTTATTTCATCCGTGCATGTTACAGGTTACAGACAGAGGTGGAGGGAGGGGGTGCGGAGCTGGACGACGGGCGCTCCGTTTTGCACTGGATGTGCTTCAACGGGTCCAACCTCCCTCCCTCTACCTCTCTCTGTAACCTGTAACATACACGGATGAAATAAAGAAGCTGCAAACACAACCATACAAGCGGTGAGTGCCGTCTCTTACCTTCTTATCTAATAAACCCCTTATTGTTTGCCATACTCCTTGGTGTGCTGCCGCCATTACTTTTTATCTGACCCGGTCTGGTTTTTTGATGGAGGTTTGCACCCTCTTTGCCACAGAATTGCTCCTTTTTCTTCTATTGCTAGATAGATACTGTAGATGTTATAGACAATTTAAATACGTGTTTAAAATATATTAAGAGACATTTGCTAATATTAAGTAGTTGGTTTAGATGTTTCCTTTTTTTCCCAGGAATTGTACTTTAGTCAAGATTACATGCTGACTGCTAGGTTCTGATTTTGCAGAACTTTTTGGGGAAAATTAGCATTCTCCAACAAAGGCTTATATATTGTTCCCATGGTAAAACTGACAAGAAATGGAGTTTTCTGGGAAGCCTTGGGGAGTCTTTGACTACATGGTCCCAAAGTGCCCTTCTAGCAGCTACAGGACTAATCCCATTCTTAGGCTTTTCCTCCTAGAATTCTGTTGCCATGGAGACAGACATTACATTGTATCTTTTAGAGATGTAAATTGTCACTAAGTATACACGAGCGGTTGTATTTACATGGGAGGTGTCGCCATTATTTTACTCATGCATTCTTGTCCATGTGTATGAGTCTCACTTGTAGCCAGATCGTTATTGCCAGCAGTGGATTATCAGAAGCAGGCATATATAAATGAAGCAATGTCTTTTTCATTCTAGATATTTTTTTCAATTTTTATATATTTTTTCCATTTTTATCATTCATACAGGGCAAAGAATTGTTTGCATTGCATTGTGTATGATGGGTGGTGTTATACAAGATTTCCCACTGCTGCGAGTTACTAACTGAGAGCTTATATAGAGATACAGTCTTGGATCTGTCTATCGTGATCATACACGTTTTACATAATGTTATCAATGATGTATACCAAATAGACACAAATGGCTGTTCTTACATCAATTTAAAGCTTGATTTCTTTTTTAAGTGAACCTGTTAATTTGATTCCCATAGTGAGAGGTTTGTAAGTCATGAAGTATGGCCTCATCAGGGGTCAGCATAGGACTGGTCTTGTCTACGGCTATGGTCCCCGGTTGAATCTTGTAATTATATTTTCTCTTAAAGGCCAAAATGTAGGTGTGAACAAAAGCTAATACACATATACATAGGGTAGTCCTCTTTGAAAGAAAGGGACAGAAAGGCATATAAAAAAAATTATAAAATAATGAGATCTATCCAGGTGCTAAAACTCCTGTTTTAAGGCACCCCACTTTGGTCTGTTTTTCCTGAACACTCTCAACACAAAGGAAAAGTATTTTCAGACAATCATTGACCACAGCAAAGCCCAGACTCAGCCATTGATTGACTGCAGTGCTCACAGTTCATTTGTTGGGCAATCATAACTGCAATAGGAAGTGGAGACTGGCTGAGGACTCAGTAGCACCAGAGCAGTACACACAGAGAACTGGTTAGCTGCGCTTCCCTTGATTTTTAATAAACCATATTCTTCAGACTATAAAGATCCACTTTTTTTCTCCACATTTTGGAGGAAAAAAGCGGGTGCAACCTACTGTCCAAATGTACCTGGCTCACTGGTGGCAGCGGTGGAGCGGGTCACAGGAGAAGGAGGCTGGGGCTGTTAAATAAAATGAATATACACTGCTCCCCATACCCATAATTCCATCTACCTGCATCTGTGGCCAACAGGTAAGCAAAATTAGGCTAGAGCCAGACTAGAACTTACAATTCTGCAGGCTGAGCGCATAGCGTTAACGTGCTGTAACGCTGTGTTCAAGTTGCCTATATATCCCTATGGTTACCGGTCTCCCAGCACAGCGGGCCACTTGACGCAGAAGGACCGGATATGCGCTATTCCTGAGCGCACACAGAAACGCGGTTTGCAGCGCTTCCCTGTGCGCTCAGAAATAGTGCATATCCGGATTACTAGGGCCAATACTAGGATTAGGAACATATATACCAGGATGAGGGACATACAGTATATACCAAGATGGGGGACATTATACCAGGATTAGTGACATATATACCAGGATATAGGATATATATACCAGGATTGGCCCATGATGGAGGATATATATATACCTGGATTAAGAACATTTATGCAAGGATGGACCCATTGGGGGGGACATACATACCAGGATGGGGGCAGGGCCGTATTTTCCATTAGGCACCCGTAGGCACGTGCCTAGGGCGGCGCCATTCATAGGGGGGGCGGAGCCTCAGCCTGTTTTCTTTTTTTCTTTTTTTTTTTTTAATTTCTCCTGCCCGGTGTCGGCCGGGTCGTAAGCCCCGCCCCCTCATACCTCCCACTCACCCCCCCTGCTCATCAGGCCCGCCCACCTCACCCAGCCTGCAGCAGTCAGACCCGCCAGAAGAGGGAAGGAGGGGACCGCCGCAGAGGACAGGGCCGGCGTCAGCAGCACCCGGCATACCCGGGGCCCAGGCATGTCTGAGAAGCCCACCGCCGACCACCCGCATTGCGCCGCCGCCGGTATTATCTTACCGGTGCGGTGCTTTCATTCATAGACCCCGGCCACCAGCCCCCGCTCCGCCCCCAGCCCCTGCTCCGCCCCCAGATCCGGGCCGTCATTTCCTCTTCCTTTGTGTTCCACATTATGGAACGCATAGAAGAGGAGAAGGAGCACCCATGAGACACAGAAGGAATGCGGCGGCAATGGTCAGTGGCTCCACAATGGAGCTGAAGATAAGTGATATTTGCTACAGATGGGCAGTGTGTGGGGAATACGATGAATGGGGGCAGCCAGGCAGGGTGTGTGGGCAGTGTGTGTGGGGTATATTATGAGTGGGGGCAGTGTGTGGAGGGTAATTTATGAGTGGGGGCAGTGTGTGGAGGGTAATTTATTAGTGGGGGCAGTGTGTGGAGGGTAATTTATGAGTGGGGGCAGTGTGTGGAGGGTAATTTATGAGTGGGGGCAGTGTGTGGAGGGTAATTTATGAGTGGGGGCAGTGTGTGGAGGGTAATTTATGAGTGGGGGCAGTGTGTGGAGGGTATTTTATGAGGGGGCAGTGTGTGGAGGGTAATTTATGAGTGGGGCAGTGTGTGGAGGGTAATTTATGAGTGGGGGCAGTGTGTGGAGGGTAATTTATGAGTGGGGGCAGTGTGTGGAGGGTAATTTATGAGTGGGGGCAGTGTGTGGAGGGTAATTTATGAGTGGGGGCAGTGTGTGGAGGGTATTTTATGAGGGGGCAGTGTGTGGAGGGTAATTTATGAGTGGGGGCAGTGTGTGGAGGGTAATTTATGAGTGGGGGCAGTGTGTGGAGGGTAATTTATGAGTGGGGGCAGTGTGTGGAGGGTAATTTATGAGTGGGGGCAGTGTGTGGAGGGTATTTTATGAGTGGGGGCAGTGTGTGGAGGGTATTTTATGAGGGGGCAGTGTGTGGAGGGTAACTTATGAGTGGGGGCAGTGTGTGGAGGGTAATTTATGAGTGGGGGCAGTGTGTGGAGGGTAATTTATGAGTGGGGGCAGTGTGTGGAGGGTAATTTATGAGTGGGGGCAGTGTGTGGAGGGTATTTTATGAGTGTTGGCAGTGTGTGGAGGGTAATTTATGAGTGGGGCAGTGTGTGGAGGGTATTTTATGAGTGGGGGCAGTGTGTGGAGGGTAATTTATGAGGGGGCAGTGTGTGTGTGGTGTATTATGAGGGGGCAGTGTGTGTGTGGTGTATTATGAGGGGGCAGTGTGTGTGTGGTGTATTATGAGGGGGCAGTGTGTGGGGGGTATATTATGAGGGGGGCAGTGTGTGGGGGGTATATTATAAGGGGCAGTGTGTGGGGGGTTTATTATGAGGGGGCAGTGTGTGGAGGGTAATTTATGAGGGGGCAGTGTGTGGGGGTATATTATGAGTGGGGGCAGTGTGTGGGGGGTATATTATGAGTGGGGCAGTGTGGTATATTATGAGTCGGGGATATATTATGAGTGGGGGCAGTGTGGTATATTATGAGTCGGGGATATATTATGAGTGGGGGCAGTGTGGGGGATATATTAGAAGGGGGACAGTGTGGAGAGGGTATATTATGAGTGGGGGCAGTGTGGAGGGCAGGGCCGGGGCCCACTTGCTGTTGGGGACACCATCTGCACCACTTGCAGGATGGTGTCCCCAGCAGTTCATGGCTTCCTTGCGCTGTTTCTCTTTCCACCTGCACTGTCTTCTCCTCCCCCCTGCTCTGTGTTCTCCACCTTCTGCGCTATCTTCTCCCCGTGTGAGATAAACGAAGCGTGCGACTGCTCATGGTTGCTTATGAATACTGATAAGCTGGCAGTGAAAGATCTGCGCCACACCGCAGGTAACATCACAGGTCTCTGCCAGGGATAGTCACACCGCTCTGCTGCCAGCTTATTACTATTCATAAGCCGTCAGCAGTCAGAAGCTGCACTTATCGCAGCACAGCTCACGTGGAGAGAAGACCTCGCACAGGAGAAGACAATGCATGGGGTGGACAGAGCACAGGAGAAGGTGGCTCAAGGGGTGGGGGCAAGAGAGACAATAGAGGGGGAAGAAAGCACACTGGGATAGATAACAGCACAAGAGGTGGGGGCAAGAGACATAGAGCACACAGGCAAGACAAAGCAAGGGGTGGTTGAAAAAGACACAGGGCACACGGGCACAGCACAAGGGATAGAGTACAGTGCATGAGTTGAAAGCAAGCAAAGGTTGGGAATAGTGCACAGGGGGAGAAAACAGCATGGGGGGTTAGGGTGGAGAAGACATCGCATGTCGCGGGGAGTCAGCACACGGGGAGAAGACAGAGCATATGGGGGTGGAGAGACAAAGCGCACCGGGTGGAGGAGAGGGATTATTACAGAGATTCTATTGTGTATATATATTGCCCACAGCGTCTATATATATATATATACACACACCCCATGTGTTAAAGGGGCCCACTAAGACTTTTGCCCAGGTCCCGCAAAAACCTGGAGCTGGCCCTGGCGGAGGAGACCGTGTCAGAGAGAGATGTTCCCGCGGAGGGAACTCGGATGGCAGATAGCTGCCATCCGGGTCCATCTGGGCCCCATAGGAATACTATGGGGCCAAAAAATCAGATCCGGGGCTGTCTGGTTCACAACGGACAGCCCCGGATCACAAAAAACGTAATGTTAAACAGGCCTTAGTCAGATACTGGGCAACATTATAAGGGAGGAAACACACTGGCGTTTTAAAATCGGTCCGTTTGTCATCCAGGAGAGTCGGATGAGTGTCATCGGTTTTTTGGTCCATTTGGCATCCAACTGCTGTGCGAGTGTCCGACATTTTTCTCAGATCACATCCATGTGCAATCTGTTCTTTCCTCAGCAGCTATTACTGTAGAATCATTTACAGGAACATTTTACAGTTGTCTCAGCTACAGAATGAGAATGTATGAGTGAAAAAAACAGATGCCTCTCGGATGGTCCATGTGCGGTCCATGATTTTGTCGGACTCATAGACTTGCATTAGTGAGTCTCGCACGTGAATCGCAGACTGTCGCAGCATGTTATGACTTTTTTCCCCATCCAGAATTTGGATGAGAAAAAAGCGTCCGACACTCGCCAATCTGCTCTCATACATTGATTAACATTGGTCTGACTGCAATGTGAGAAAATCACACATTGCACTCATCCGCGTTTCACGCCAATGTGTCCGTACTCTAATACTAAAATCCATATAGTAATCCTACAATGTCTGTGGGACATGCTATGGGGGGTTTATGGCTCAGTTAGTACACTCCATACTTCTTGTTATTAACCAGTTAATGCTGTCTTGTCCACCACACTGCAGTGTCAAAAGAGGAAGACAGCGAGACAGGCAGCAACATGGCATCAGAGAACCCCTGACCTCCAAATAGAAGATCCTCAGATCCCGGTATTGTGACGACATATGAAGAAATATTTTTTTACATTTATGTTACACAATGAACTCCACAGCACTTTACATACATCATCAATACTATCCCCATTGGGGCTCACAATGAAAACATCCTACCAGTATGTCTCATATTGTATATCGCCTTTCTTTGATATCACCTTCACAAATTTTGCATTTATTGAACTTGTCAGGTTTTGGATGTTTTAAGATTGCATTTGTTTGCAGGATGTCAGAATTGACTCCAGAGCTGCTGGTTTCAAGGTTAATATCTTGCAGCATCTTAGATTTTTTTTGCTTAAAGGTACTTCCAAGTTTCTCAATAGGGCTGAGATCAGGGGAGACTGGTAGCCACACCATGGTTTTCTCTACTTTTATGTCCATAGCAGCCAATTACTCAGGGGTATGCTCTGTACCAAGAGATGGTGCTTTGTCATGCATGGGGATGATTTTGTACAAAGAAAAAAAAGTGGTCAGTCTAAAAGTATATATACTTTGCTGTGGTCCTTTTCACGCCTTCATGGACCCTATAGGGGCAAACTAGCTCTCTCCACATGATTACGACCCAAAACATGACTGCCACCTCCTTGCTGATGTCACAGCCTTTTTGGGACATGGTGGTGGTCATCTAGCAACCATCCACTACTCCAACCATAATGGGAACCTCTCAGCTCCTTTTAGTCCCTCCTATCACTACTCTGCACCTTGCTAGCTCATCCCTAACCATCCAAAAGATGATTTATCACCTTATTGTTGCCTTTTGCACATAAACGAATGAAAATCATTAAAAGATTTTATTATCTTTGTATTTATTTCAAAGCAGTCTGTCTGCAGGGGTGTGGCACGATGGGGGGCGTGGCACGATGGGGGGCGTGGCACGATGGGGGCGTGGCACGATGGGGGGGCGTGGCACGATGGGGGGGCGTGGCACGATGGGGGGTGTGGCGCGACGGGGGGGGGCGGCACCGCTGACAGTGCCTAGGGCGGCAGGAACTCCAAATACGGGCCTGGATGGGGGCATATATGGTATACCTAGAAGAGGCCCAGAATGGGGGAAATTAGTACAGAATTGGGGGATATTACCCCAATAATATTGTCAGCAGCAGATCCCACATAACAGAGCATTATGACCACAGTTTTTGCTTACTTTTTTTTTCTATTTCCACTTCTAAAACTTGGGTGTGTCTTATGGTTTAGTTCGTCTTATAGTCTGAAAAATACAATACCTTTTTTAGCTGCCTCACTACATTATATCACATTCTCTTTATTATCTTTAGAATACAAGAAAATATTTCAAACATGTTTGCTCCAGGTAACTAAAGTCCATCCCTGTTCAATTCTCTATTGTATTCTCATTTTTATAAGTCACAACACAGCACAAGAGCTATCTGTTCTTATGATGTCTGGGGTCTGGAATGGCGAAGGTCTTCAAATGAGACATTATGCCATCATCATTTGTTAAGCCACAGAGTTAGAGTGTCCATCTATAGTAGCATCAGCGATTTTGCCTCTCTGCTTCTTTGAGTACACCTGGTACAGTGGGTTAGTAGGAGGAATACCACGTAGGGTTAAGTGTAAGGAGGCAAAATTCTGGAAAAGCCCAAGATAGCAGGATGCTCTACTTCCTGACTGCATAGGTGGCACATAGTCACCTAGGACAACCTTAAAAGGCCATGGTTGATGATGTCAGAGGTGTTTTCCAGGAAAACACAGTAACCTGTTTAATTGCCCATATGAAGCTGGTAATAGAAGAAGGAAGCGAAGCCCAGCTTATAAACGTGGACAGATGAGTAGCAGCTATTATGTAATCCCTCTGTATAACCCATTTATTTCCATTGGCCAAGCCAGTTACTTGTGTGACTATGCCACACCAAGCCTTCTAATCAAAAGATGTAATCAGATGTGTCTCCAAGTAGACTGATACGTGGACTGATGGTGAACCTCCAATTAACCTTTTTTTTAATATGAAAGGGGGAATTTTTTTTTTATATTTTTGGACATTTTTATTGGAAAAATGTAATCTGAATTGCTTAGTCTTCTGCATCATAACACAAGTGTAGGAGAATGTGAACCTGTGGCTATAACTAGGGGATAAAACGTCTTGATATGATAAGTGCAGACTGAACATTGATCTGAAGAAGGTGTTGTACCCCCACATGTGTTATCCACCTGTCATATAAAATGATGGTCTTTTACATCTAATGATATTCTTCTGTCCAAAATCCAAGTTGAGGTGTGGTCTGTTTGGGTCTTTTCTTGTTAATATTCAACAGTTTTCATGATATCCAGCTCAAAACTAAACCAAAGCTGGCTTCTTCAGTGATAACAGTAACCCAAACATGACCTAAACAGCTATACAGGTTGTTGTGTTCTCCTTAAACCATAATTTAATGTAAGGACTCATTTGGGGGTTCCAATTTCGAAATCAGAAGTACCACCATGAGTCATTTTGTGCTTTATTTGTTTTCTTAGAATTTCTGGTGGGAGGATTCAGACAAGTTAAATCAGATAGTATCTTAATTGAGGCTATATAGGCTGGTTAGTGTGTGGTCTCAGATGGCTCAGGCATTGTGGCTTGTCAAATAGGGTCACCCCAAAGGTCTCTTCTGGTGTGAGTACAATGGACCACTTTAGGAAGATGAATAGAAGTCTGATTAGATTATCATAATATTCTGCAGATAAAACAAACACTATAATTGAATCCACAATAAAACTAGGCCTTGCTGATCCACTCTCAGAAGTCCTCATACTTAGGGATGAGCGAGTACTCAAATACTCGGACTTGCTATTCTCATGCCGAGTAGATCGTAATACTTGGGTTTTTGGTGTGAGTAACGAGTCTGATGTTAGTCAATGGGAAATGCGAGTAATTGTCAGCTGGACCCAAAAAAGTGGTCTGGGGGCTGAGGAAAAGGCTGAAATGGGTGCACGATTGTCGTAATAGTGAGTTATGATGGAAGAGATCTTCTGACAGCTCAATGTGTAAGTGGTGTAAAGATAGCGATCTGCTCTAGGGACCGTGTGATTGATAACGCAGGAAGAAGCCACCTATCAAGGGCCAGACAATTATGAAGCTAGGACTACCAGCACAGTAGTTGCAGTGCCCAATGTCCAGGCATAATCATAGTGTCTCCAAAAAGTAGCCCATGGGGCTGTATCATGGTTGATGAAGGAAGCAGGCCTCAAGCACCAAACAATTATGAAGCTAGGACTACTAGCATAGTTTTTGAAGTACCCAAAGTCCAGGCATAACCATAGTGTCTCCAAAAAGTAGCATAAGGGCTGTACGATGGTTGATGAAGGAAGCAGGTCTCAAGGGCCAAACAATTATGAAGCTAGGATTACTAGCACAGTAGTTGCAGTGGCCAATGTCCAGGCATAGCCATAGTGTCTCCAAAAATTAGCCCAAGGGGCTGCATTATGGTTGATGAAGGAAGGAGGGCCTCATCACAAGTGCCTCCGATGGGAAATATTAATTAACTGATCATTGTTTTTAGCTTATTAACCATGAGTTACATGTTGCAGAAGCAGGAGTTAAAAACATGTGTAAGAAGAAGAAAAAGGGTTTGTATGGTAAGGGATGGACGTGATCACCAGTTGCCTAAAATAACATTTTGGGTGACTTTAGGTTGGGATGCTATCATCAGGAGGGCTTAAATACTCTTGTGAAATCCAGCCCTTGCTAAATTTGATCAGAGTCAGCCTGTCTGCATTCTCTGTACTCAGCATGTATCTGTGATGATTGCCCCAGCGGCACTGAAAACTAGCTCTGAAATCACACTAGCAGCAGGGCAGGCCAGAACCTCCAAGGCATATAAGGAGAGGTCTGGCCAGCTTAGCAGCTTGGATTCCCAGTAATTAAATGGAACAGAAGCATCAGGAAGGACGCAGGTATGGTAACTTAGTTAGTCATTGACCATCTTGTGCAAGTTCTCCCTCCTTGACATTGTTGCCGGTCCAGCTAGCCCTTGCTGATGAGACGGTTTATTAAAGATGGCCCAGTTTGTGGACATTTTACCACCACCTGTTTTGGACCTACTGGCCGTGTCTCTCTTCATTAATGCATGCTGTTGCACAGAGCTGGTACCTCTGCTAGAAGCGGTGTCTGAGGATGATGTTGCCATCAAATGATCAACAACGGCCCTCTTGAAGGATTCTATTGTGAAACCCCTTGGTGACTGAAAAAGTAGCGAAGGACACTTGTCCTTGTAGCGTGGGCCTAAAAAGGTGGCCAACCAGTTTAGGTTGTTGTTAAAAATGTGGATCACGCAAGGGTCTTGGCACAGACAGTTAGATATGAAGTGTACCATATGTGCCAAGCTGCAAAGAGGCAAATGTTCTGTGACCCCAGAAGGAGGAACAATACCCATGCTCACCTCACACTGACTCTCCTCCTCCACCTCCTCCTCTCCAGCCCACCCATGCTGGACAGACATGAAGCTGGGGTTGGGAGTCCCCTCTGTAGCATGAGGGGTCTCCTCAGTACCACTGAAAAATAAGTCTACTCCCTCCTCATCTTCCTCATTATCTTCATCCCCCAATCTTGCCTGATATATTGGCTGGGCTGTGTAGGATCACCCATTGTGAAATCTTGCTCCATACCCAGCTGCTGGGAACTCAAAGATTACATTTTTAGATTATGCAGTGTTTCTTTTAGCAGACATAGCATAGGGATGGTTACGCTAATAATAGCCTGATCACCGCTCACAAGCTTGGTGAAGTACACAAAGTTATCAAGCACCTCACAAATGTCAACGATCCACACCCATTCAACAGTTGTTATGTGTCTTGGCTGAGTCTCAATCTGACGGGCAGGTTTAAGCTGGTATTCAGCAAGTGCCCTCTGCTGCTCACTTATCCTAGCCAACGTACGATATGTTGAGTTCCACTGTATTGGCAGGTCACAAGTGAGTCAGTGGTTTGGCAAATTAAATTGCTTTTGAAGCACTGCAAGACCAGCAACAGCAGTTGAGGAATGGCGGAAATGGGCACAAATACGGCACACCTTCTCATACAGGTACAGCAAGTCAGGGTATGTTTTTATAAATTTTTACACCACTAGGTTCAACACATGAGCCATGCATGGCACATGTACCAGCTTGCTGAGCTTTAAAGCCGCCACCAGGTTACACCCATTATTGAAGACAACCAGAGTTTGGTTGGAGTTGCCATGGGCAGAGCCACTGATCAGTCTGTTGTTTCATTCCTTGCCACAGCTCTGCTGCAGTGTGTGGTATTTCAGCTAAGCAGACGAGCTTCAGCAGAGCATCTTGCCACTTTGCCGATGTGCTGCTGCACAGCTCACAACTTGGGAGTGATGGGGAGGGTAATTCAGCATAGGATGAAGAGGCGGTGGAGGAAGAGGAGGAAGAGGGAAGACATGATGAGGCAGAAACCCTGACTGAAGTTGGGCCCGCTATTCGTGGCGTGGGTAGGATATGTGATGGTCTAGTTTGAGACTTTGTCCCACCCTCCACCAGGTTAAGCCAGTGTGTCGTGACAGAGATGTATCATCCCTATCCTAAAGTACTTGTCCACGTGTCTGTTGTAAGGGACCTTCCCGGTTAAGGTGTTGGTGTAACGCGGGGACAGCACATCGGGAAAAATAGTGCCGGCTGGAAACTGAGTATCGTGGGGCAGCCACAGTCAACAGATCACGGAAAGACTGTGTCCCCACAAGCCTAAATGGCAACATCTCCACGGCTAGCAACTTGACAATGTGCGCATTCAGTATTTGGCTTGTGGGTGAATGGCTTGGTATTTACACCTCCTTTCATATATCTGGGGCATGAACAACTGGACGCTTGGCTGGGACAAACAAGTGGATGAGCCTGTGCAACTGCAGCCTGTGAGCAAGAGGTATGATCACCTGCTTCCTACCCAGCAGATTGGGAAGGACAGATCACAGGTGACAAGGCAGTGGTTTGACCCGCAGACACCGATTTGGTACCCTGTTGTTACACCCACCGACTAGGGTGCTTGGCTGCCATTTGTTTCCGCATACTGTACTGGTGGTGGTACTTTGGTTGCCTTTGCCCTGGCCTCTGCTCAGCTTCGTATGGCAGATGATACAGATGACAACATTTGGTTCAGAAGGATTATCTGCAAAAAATTTCCAGACAGTGGCTGAACGCACCCTTGCCTTGACTTGAGGCACAGAGGGATTGCCCTTGGTAACAGTTGACACACTTCGCACTCTGCTCAAACCAGTTGCCCTTGGTGCCTTTGTTGGTGCTACGTATCCACCTTCTTCCTCTGTGCTGCTGTGCTGGCTATGCATGCCAGTGGTCCAGGTCAGATCGGTGGTCTCATCATCGACCACCTCGTCGTTCATGACATCATCCTTCCGTGTTGATATTGTTGGCTGGCCAGATGGCAACTGTGTGTCATCACCATCAGCCTCCACTTCTTCTCCCACTATATCACGTTGATGAATGTGGCCTTCTTCTGGCCGTGGGTGTTCAAATGTTTGTCCATGAACAGACGATACCTCCTCACATTCCTCTTCAATGTCACGCGGTAAGAGGCCAGAAGCAATGGAAGGATATGGACCAAACAGATCCTCGGAGTGGCCAAGGTTGGGGTCAAATGTTTCCTGTGACTGCTGATGGGGTGATGAACTAGGAACAGGTTGAGAATAGGATGACCCAGCGTTCTCTGTATGGCTGGATGGCTGGTTCGGACTGGACGGCTGGAATGGGAAACAGACTGACAGGAGAAACAAAGGTGCAGGAAGGCTGGACTGGTATGCGTTCAGGCTACCAGGAAAAGTTCTGGTTCCGGCAGGCAGTACAGGCTTGAAGTCAGACAGACAGAACAGGTTTGGGATCAGAAAGACAAGCCAGGTCTGGATTCAGGCACAAGGTCACGGGGACTTGACAAATAGCTAGCAGGTGAGGAATCTTACAATGCTAAAGTTTTTCATTCACCTCCCAAAAAGAGAGGATGCCTTAAATACCTAGCATTCTCCAGCCATTGGATGGGTACACCTTCAGAGTGCACGCACAACAAATTTAAGGGACAGGGAGCACGTATGCTTGTGCCTTTAGCATGCTCCCAGAAGATATTTGTGGCGTGTAGAGGACCTGAAAGCAGAGAGACGTGTTGGTGACTGGAACCTAAGCAACTGGGTGGCTGGGGTGGTGAGTACGTTGGCGTCCCTGCTAGGTGGGGTGCAGGGACATTGGTGTCGACACAATTGTCTTGGAGGTGGTGAGGATATAGATGAACCAATAGAAGGGGTAAACAATTATTTACCTCCATTATTGGGTAATAAACATTAATAAAAGTTAACTTGGAGTTTGCGCAGTTGGTTTATATGAACAACTAACTGTGGCCTTGTAGTATCCTTAGATACTGCTGCTACCTACATTCTTGTAAAGTCTCCATATATCTCGGGTCAATCCAGCAGTTGTCAGACTTGAGTAAAAACAAGACCCTTCTTTGAAGCACTTAATCCTAAGTGAGTTAGTTAAATGGCACATAAAATTAGAGTTCTCTTCTACTCCTAGCATGAAACCTACGATATTTCATGAAGTTTTATTGCCCCAGAAGCAACATTCATTACCTCCATAACAAGAGCAAGATCCCAGCATTAAATAACCATGACCTGTTGAAAGGATATTTGCTTCTTCATGCCGGCCATACATCACGTTACTTCCTCTCCTCAATAGAAAGTGTCTCTGAGTGATTGTGACATCATGTGCTAAACATTTCTCTTTTTTAATGTAAATTCTTTTCAGACATTTCTCCCCATTGCCCAAGTTTGACTTTATTTTACGGTTCTGTCAGACGAAAATCCTAAATGTTGTTTGGTTTCACATAGCTCACATTGTGTGTTGGATAGCCAGGATTCTCTCAGCAGCTCAGCAGCATTTTCCAATGAACAGTTGCCGTTGTTGTAGCAACTGGTAGCTGATTTGTAGATAAAGGATATGTCAGGGTGGCAATGCAAAGAGAAAGCCATCCATCACCATGTTCCTACCACTCTCTCTGCCCAAGCAAGCCACTAAAATGACGGTGCCGCTCTGGCATTCATTCATTCTAACATTTTTTCATGTCCCCAGAATGGAAAGCGATCTGCTTCTACTTGCGTTACATATTTCTACAACTGCCAAAGGTTTATCACAGCCAAAAAAAAAATGAATGAGTGAAATCTGAAAGTGTGAACAGTTCACAGAGGAAGCAAAATGCATTTCATCCTTTCTTAATAGTTTGTTTTTAAATGATTTGTTAGTAAAATTTGATAAAACTCGTTTTGTTTCATATCAGTCCTCAAAATAAAAAATCAAGTCATTGCATGTCTTTTTGTTTTTTACACACAGCATCTCGACACATTGGTTTTACCCCCCAGTGAGAGCCCTTCAGACACTGCAAGTGTCTCACACTAGGTTACCGGCTCCCATCGTTCTCTGAAGGGAGCTGGCTCTTTGTGTCTCATCGTTCATGAACAACACATCCAAGCACCCATGATACACGGCAGAGTACTGAGCAAATCTGAGAACACCAATGCTGGATCGAGTATCGAACATTGGCGAGCACGCTTGCTCATCACTAGTTATTATAGTTGTCCAATCAATGGCACATGAGCTTTGTCCTTGGCATAATGCAGCTGGTGTCAGGTGTAAAATACAATTGATCTCCTGATTAATTGCAAAGAATCGAAATTATTGCCTATCCTGGCCATTTAATTCCTTAGATGTTGCTGTCAATTTAAACTGTGGCATCTAGGAAGTTGGAAGTTGACAGAAGGGACTCCTGTTTTTATCTGTTGATGACTACTGATGAGCAAGTGGGTGTAAGGGAATGCAAAAGTGCCTGCAAGTAAAGATGGCCATCTGCTGGCCGAAAATGGGAGAATAGAAACCACAGCTTGCATGTGAATAAACAGGAAACAAAAATCTCAGTCTATGTTTCCTGGAGGGAAGGATGGAGAAGATGCACCAGGGATCAGCTAACACCTATGATGTAAGGACAGAGGTAGGTGAAGTAGGCTGATAGCCCCATCACCCCAGAGGGGCCCAAGAGCAACCAGATTCCATAGGAGATCTGAGCATAGAGAGGAAGATCAGTGACCCTAGCTGAGGGAAGATCCATAAAATGTGCCATCAGAAGTGCTTGAGAGTCCAGACTTCGCAGGTCAAGGTAAAGAGCCTCGATGTTACTAAGTAAGATCAGCAGACACAGAATACACCAGTCAAGATAAAGATCCCCGTTACTAAGTGAGATCCGCAAACCTAGACTACGCCAGTCAAGACCTAGAGTATCGGCAATGTTAGCGTAGAGCCAGATCCCAGCCGTTGCTTCCTCAGGCCCCGGAGACACCCACCATTGGTCAAGCACCAAAACAGTCATGAGTTTTTGACTGGAAGAGAACGCTTGTGGTTATATAAGGGAGACACCAGTGAGCCAGGCCATTGCTTCCGGCACTAACATATTGACAGGGGTTGGCCCAGGCTAGGACCGCAGGAGGGGTGAGGGGAGACTGAAGCACAAGAGGTCAAATGCTCCCTGATAGACTTTGTTCTTTGTTAAGGGGACTTGTGGCCTAGCAGGAAAGCAGTGACATCCGCTAGGACCACTGTGCCAAGATGAACCCACTCAGTAGTTCCCCTAGGGACAGGCCCTTATACCCGCTAGAGGGACATCAGCAAAATCCCTAAAAGACTTTGTTATTACCTAGATTGAATGCTAAGACCTATTGTGTAATGTACATGTAATGTACATGCTCCTGTATTGTGTATTTTTTCAGAGTTCAACTCTTTCAGTACTGCTGAAGATCCCGTCAGATTGTGAGCAATAAAAAGATCATTGCCTGTTTCTGCCTGTTTATTACACGAGCTTGCCACTGTTCGTTACTCAATCGAGCATTGGAGGTGCTGGGGTGTGACTTGAGTACCAAGTATAATGGAAGTCAATTCGAAACGTAAGGAATTTTAAACTCTGATGCTCAATCGAGAATTGAGCAGTTGAGAGAATGCTCGCTCATCACTAGTTACGGTATCATGGCATCTAAGGCTTTAGCAATGTCCTTCAGGTCTGCCTTAGGGCCCTTTCAAATCAGCGTTTTTTGAAATTTGCAGCAGATGCGGTGAAAAAACCGCATCTGCCACAATTACCGCATACCGGCTCCACTTGTGGCGCGGTTGCGGTAAACGCAATGCAAAGTATAGGCGTACTTGCGGCAGGTGCAGCAAGTGCGGTTTAGCACTTGCGGCAGGTGCGGCAGCGAAAAAAACCGCGGCTGACCGTGGTTTTTTTCGCTGCCGCACCTGCCGCAAGTGCAAAACCGCACTTGCCGCAACTGCCGCAAGTACGCCTATACTTTGCATTGCGTTTACCGCAACAGCGCCGCAAGTGGAGCCGGTATGCGGTAATTGCGGCAGATGCGGTTTTTTCACCGCATCTGCCGCAAATTTCAAAAAACGCTGATGTGAAAGGGCCCTTAGATATGGCCTATTATTATATTATTGTATTAACACTCATAAACAATGATGCTTAACAATAGTATTTAAAACATTTGACCGGCGATCACTTCAAATCCAACAGAGGAACAAAATAAAAGACAAAGTCAAGTAACATGAGTAAAGTTTAATAGGGTAAACAAAATGCCTAGCAATTCACCCACCAAAAAATATATTTAAAAAAATAATTTTCATTGCAATTTTTTATACTGTAGGAATAATAAAAAAAGATATATGGAGCAGCCACAAACATAGCACTACATAGAAAAAATATTTCACAGTTAATACCCATCAGAGATGGCATGAATAAAACTGGCAAAAACTGATGCAATTGTTATATTTTTCTCATTTCACATAAAAAATATTGAAACTCAAAAATGGTGCCAAAAAACCTTAGGAACAATGAATAGTACAAAGAACAAGCCCTGTACAGTTATATTGACAGATAAGTGAAAACAAAAAGTGATTGGTCTCAACATTGGGGATTTTTAAATGATATTTTTTCATAAAGCATATTTTTATTATGCAAAATTATTTACGTTATATAAATGTATTATATCTATTTTTTTTAACTGAAATACTACTTTCCACAGAATAAAAGTAACATTAATAATACCACACACTGAATGAGATAAAGCAATGATAAAAATATGCTACTATGTTACTTCTTCTTTCCTCTTTATTTTTTCAAGTTAAATCTTTATTAATATTTAGCACAAAAACATGATAAAAAATAAAATATAAAATAAATAAATCACCTTACCACATTCGAAGAAAAAGAATAAAAAAAAGGAGAACAAAAAAAAAACTCAGTCCAAAACTTTTACTCAGCTTCGTCAACTTATTAGAATTGTAGCTCTTTGAAACCACAGAAAGTCGCGGACTGGTCTTCCATTCCTTCCAGCCATCATATTGGGACATCATTGTGTGGAGCAGTGGATGTGATTACAGGGGATCGTGACGACAACATTTTGGATGGATCCCCTGCTATCAATAGGTGATAAATTGCAAAATCCTCAAACTATTACTTCAAAATATTACTCAAATTATGGCCCACATCTAAGGAATTGTCACAACTATTTACAGAAGAAATATAATTTAAAAAGAACCAGTCAGCAGGATTTATCATTACACTGTGTGCAGATTATTAAGCAAGTTGTATTTTAGAGGATAATTTTTATTATTGATCAACAACTATTCTCAATCAACCCAAAAGACTCATAAATATCAAAGCTTAATATTTTTGGAAGTTGGAGTGGGGTATTTTTAGATTTGGCTATCTTAGGAGGATATCTGTTTGTGCAGGTAACTATTACTGTGCAGAATTATTAGGCAACTTAATAAAAACCAAATATATTCCCATCTCACTTGTTTATTTTCACCAGGTAAACTACCGTATATACTCGTGTATAAGCCGAGTTTTTCAGCCCAAAATTTGGGCTGAAAAGTCTCCCCCTCGGCTTATACACGAGTCACTACGGTATGTGCTGTGGTGGGGGCTGTGGGGCCGGGGCTGTGGAGGCTGGAGGAGGCGGGGGGAGGCTGCTGTATGAGCGGCCCCCCAAAAGCTGGCACTGTCCCCCCTTGTAAGGCCCCCCCCCCCACGCTGCTTATACATTACCATCCCGGTGTTCTGATCCGCGCCGCTCCTCGGTGCTTCTTCATGCTCCGTCCTCGCTGGCTGCATCCGGGGATCTCCGGCTGTCGCAGCAATATGACGTCATCACGCGACGGCCGGAGAATGGAGATCCCGGATGCAGCCAGCGAGGACGGAGCATGAAGAAGCACCGAGGAGCGGCGCGGATCAGAACACCGGGATGGTAATGTATAAGCAGCGGGGGGGAAGCCTTACAAGGGGGCCGAGTGCCAGCATTTGGGGGCTGTTGGTACCCCCAGGGGGCTGCTGGGTACCCCCTGGGGGCTGCTTGGTACCCCCAGGGGGCTGTTGGTACCCCCAGGGGGCTGCTGGGTACCCCCTGGGGGTTGTTGGTACCCCCTGGGGGCTGTTGGTACCCCCAGGGGGCTGTTGGTACCCCCAGGGGGCTGCTGGGTACCCCCTGGGGGCTGTTGGTACCCCCAGAGGGCTGTTGGTTCCCCCAGGGGGCTGTTGGTACCCCCAGGGGGCTGTTGGTACCCCCTGGGGGCCGCTGGGTACCCCCTGGGGGCCGCTGTATAACCCCTGGGGGGTGCTGTATAACCCCTGGGGGTGCTGTATAACCCCTGGGGGCTGCTGTATATACTGCTGAGGCCTGTATACCACTGGGGCTGCTGTATATACCACTGGGGCTGCTGTATATACCACTGGGGCTGCTGTATATACCACTGGGGCTGCTGTATATACCACTGGGGCTTCTGTATATACCACTGGGGCTGCTGTATATACTGGTGGGGTCTGTATATACCACTGGGGAGGCTGCTGTATACCACTGGGGTTGCTGTATATACTACTGGGGCTGCCTGTATACTACCACTGGGGCTGTATATACTACTGGGGCTGCCTGTATACTACCACTGGGGCTGTATATACTACTGGGGCTGCTGCTGTATACAGCACTGGGGCTGCTGCTGTATACTACCACTGGGGCTGCTGTATACTACCACTGGGGAGGCCTGTATACCACTGGGGGGGGCCTGTATACCACACTGCTGGGGGCTGTATACCTCTGCTGAGGTCCACCCTCGGCTTATACACGAGTCAATAGGTTTTTCCAGATTTTTGGGGCAAAAGTAGGGGGGTCGGCTTATACACGGGTCGGCTTATACACGAGTATATACGGTAATATAACTGCACAAAATTTAAAAATAAACATGCAAAAACAAAACACAAAAAAATTAGTGACCAATATAGCCACCTTTCTTTATGATGACACTCAGCAGACTTCATCCATAGATTCTGTCAGTTGCTTGATCTGTTTACGATCAACCTTGCGTGCAGCAGCCACCACAGCCTCCCAGACACTGTTCAGAGAGGTGTACTGTTTTCCCTCCCTGTAGATCTCACATTTTATGAGGAACCACAGGTTCTCTATG
This sequence comes from Allobates femoralis, assembly GCA_033576535.1. Lineage (NCBI taxonomy): Eukaryota > Metazoa > Chordata > Amphibia > Anura > Aromobatidae > Allobates > Allobates femoralis. The sequence goes on from JARQOC010000007.1 coordinate 58,222,570, forward strand.
CGGTTCAGATCAGGTGAACAAGAGGGTCATGTCATTATTTTTTCTTCTTTTAGACCTTTACTGGCCAGCCACGCTGTGAAGTAGTTGGGTGCATGTGATGGAACATTGTCCTGCATGAAAATCATGTTTTTCTTGAACGATACCGACTTCTTCCTGTACCACTACTTGAAGAAGTTGTCTTCCAGAAGCTGGCAGTAGGTCCGGGAGTTGAGCGTCACTCCATCCTCAATCCGAAAAGGTCTCACAAGTTCATATTTGATGATACCAGCCCATACCAGTACTCCACCTCCACCTTGCTGGTGTCTGAGTCGGAGTGGAGCTCTCTGCCCTTTACTGATCCAGCCTCTGGCCCATCCATCTGGCCTATCCAGAGTCACTCTCATTTCATCAGTCCATAAAACCTTTGAAAAATCAGTCTTAAGATATTTATTGGCCCAGTCTTGACGTTTTATCTTATGTTTCTTGTTCAAAGGTGGTAATTTTTCAGCCTTCCTTACCTTGGCCATGTCCCTGAGTATAGCACACCTTGTGCCTTTTGATACTCCAGTAACGTTGCAGCTCTGAAATATTGCAAAACTGGTGGCAAATGGCATCATTTCAGCTTCACGTTTGATTTTCCTCAATTCATGGGCAGTTATTTTGCACCCTTTTTGCCCAACACGCTTCTTGCGACCCTGTAGACTATTTGCCATGAAACGCTTGACTGTTCGGTGATCACGCTTCAAAAGTTTGGCAATTTCAAGACTGCTGCATCCCTCTGCAAGACATCTCACAATTTTGGATTTTTCAGAGCCTGTCAAATCTCTCTTCTGACCCATTTTGCCTAAGGAAAAGCATTTGCCTAATAATTAAGCACACCTTATATAGGGTGTTGATGTCATTAGACCACATCCCTCCTCATTACAGAGATGCACATCACCTGATTTACTTAATTGGTAGTTGGCTCTCAAGCCTATACAGCTTGGAGTAGGACAACATGTATCAAAAGTATCACGTGATCAAAATACTCATTTGCCTAATAATTCTGCATACAGTGTAAAAAGTAAAGCCATGGCCATGATGGCACTGTGATCCTGATTAAATTGATACATGAGGTGAAGGAATGCGATCTGTGGTTGTTGAATAATCATTCTCAAAAGTTTTAACTTTATGACATCTTCTGTGCATCAGTGTGCATCGAGGGAGGACTTGATGGTAGGCTCTTCCTCTGCTTCTCCACCTCACACCGTGACGCATGCCAGGGCCGTGGGGTACTCGGTTCCAGGCGTTGATTTAGTTGGGGATGTCATGGGACCTGTTGCCCGGTCCCATTTCCCTGGTGGTCGCTGAAAAAGGGGAAAAATAAAAATGAAAAGTGTATTTGACGCACCTACGGTTCCCGATAATGGTATCGGCGCTGCTTGCAGACCTCCGGGTGGTGATAAATATGCAAATAAGTCTGTGGAGCCTCGGTTAGGAGTCTCAAACACAGGACTAGCCAGATATCCTTCCAGGGAAGGACCCAGTCAAGGCGTGGCTCCTTGCGGAGAACACCATAACCACCATGTTAAGTGGCCCTTTCAGTCAATATCCAGCTCTTTTACAAGCTTAGAGATATGACAAGGGAATACCAAGACCAGGTATCCATCCACAGACAGCTGTTTTGGGGTGTTGCCCCTCATCAGTGTGGAGTAGGATTCTGGCTAGGTAGAAGCAAGGCCTAGTAGACCAACATCACAAAGTATTCACTGATCTCAGGGAGACCAGTCCAAGAAAACACTGCGGGCAGCTGGCTAAAGCGCTCAACACAGTGAATTCCTAGGCGCATTGCCTCCTGAGAATTATGAATATGCAAATAAGTCTGTGGAGCCTCAGTTAGGAGTCTCAAACACAGGACTAGCCAGATATCCTTCCAGGGAAGGACCCAGTCAAGGGGTGGCTCCTTGCGGAGAACACCATAACCACCATGTTAAGTGGCCCTTTTAGTCAATATCCAGCTCTTTTACAAGCTTAGAGATATGACAAGGGAATACCAAGACCAGGTATCCATCCGCAAACAGCTGTTTCAGGGTATTGCCCCTCATCAGTGTGGAGTAGGATTCTGGCTAGGTGGAAGCAAGGCCTAGTAGACCAACATCACAAAGTATTCACTGATCTCAGGGAGACCAGTCCAAGAAATCTCTAAGCTTGTAAAATAGCTGGATATTGACTAAAAGGGCCACTTAACATGGTGGTTATGGTGTTCTCCGCAAGGAGCCACCCCTTGACTGGGTCCTTCCCTGGAAGGATATCTGGCTAGTCCTGTGTTTGAGACTCCTAACCGAGGCTCCACAGACTTATTTGCATATTCATAATTCCCAGGAGGCAATGCGCCTAGGAATTCACTGTGTTGAGCGCTTTAGCCAGCTGCCCGCAGTGTTTTCTTGGACTGGTCTCCCTGAGATCAGTGAATACTTTGTGGGGTGGTGATGAGGCAGCTAGTTGGTAACGCTCCCCGTAGGTGGAGCGGGTTCCCCCAGGCAATTGTGGAAAATAGGAATTTACACAGGGAGGCGGCTCTGTTACAGTCTTAGTCAAGGAACGAGTGTGCTGCTCCTCAGGCACAGGCAAAGAAAGAAACGTCACACAGTCTTTAGCTCTGTACGGGTTTTACTGGCAGACTTCAGGCAGCATATGGTTTTATAGTCTTAACGGGTTCTGCTGACCTGGGTAATCACCAGGGGATCGGGACACCTCACTTTGGACCCTTGGTGGTGCGCCTGCCGTTCCTTTCTCTTGTCCCTCACTGTGATCTCTCTCCTGCTTCCTTGTAGAGCAGAGCTCTCAGCCAGCTCCCATGGATCCCCTCTGGAGGGTTCCTCTCCTGGTCCTCCAGAGCCTATACGGGGCCTTTTGGGGATAACATCAAGTGTTGGCCACGACTTCCTACAGAAGCTCGTGCCTCCGGTTTGGCGGCTCGAGGATGAACACCAGCACCGCTCTCGGAGCTGGTCCTCCGTACCAGGACTGAACCCCTCCAGCTGGTGGTCATACCAGGCCTGGATTCGGATGCACCACTACACCTGGTGCCCCTAGGGCCCCTTTCTTTCCCGACGGCTTCTCTGCCGTCCGTACTCCTCGCTCCTCACAGGAGCTCTCCTCAGTTTCTTTCTCTCTAACTCGCTCTTCCACTAACCCACCTAGCTCCTCCCACCAGGACTGGGTCAGGAACTCCGGACATGACGGCTGCACTGATTTGTCCCACCGGCTGGTGAGATTGGAGCTGCCACCATCCCATGCGGGCCCAGATGCCCCAACTTCCTCGGCGCTGCTGATCTCGCCCTTCTCCTCCGGGACATCCTCCTCAGGTTCAGCGTTGGATTCTTCAACTTGGGCTGGCAACACGGGGGTCACTGGCTCAACTGCTGCAGGTGTTGTTCTCTCCTCCAAGGCAGGATGGGGGCCCGGCTGTGGGTCATTGCTGGCACTCTCAGGCTCACCCGGTGTCGGGGCTCTTGCCCGTGCCTCTGGCTCTGGGGCTTTGGCCTCCCGCTGTTCAGCCCGTCGGGAAAGTTCAAACCACATGTTGGTGCTCTAGCGCATGAAGGTCCAGTCGAGGGTCTCATTCAACTGGGTCCTTAAGTCTCTCAAGGCAGCCTCCCAGAATGAGAAATCAGACTCATGGGACAGGAAGGAAGCCGCACCCTGCTCTTTAGCCTCGGACCAGCTCTCTTCCTCCACCTCGTGGATCACATCACTCAACCATCTCGCCGCCATCTTAGTGGGCCCATCAACCGCACCCATGCTTCGTTGTCTGTTTACTGCCATGCCCTTCCTGCCGCCTTTTGTTGTCTCTGGCAGGGGCACTTTAGTCTCTGGCCCACCCCCTTGGTTTTCCGGTGGGTGGTAATTGGGACGGGCTTGCAGTTTTGCACCTCTGGCATGGCCCTCCCACGATGAGTGGGCGAGGCACGCCCCGGGGCCTGCACATGTTGTTAAGTCTCTGAGCCCGCCATTTTGGTGTCCAGCACAAAGTTCAATTTAAAACAATGTTCAAGGTGCACAGTACCCAGTTTTATCGGGCACGGGATCCTGTTCATGATGCCAAAAGCTGACCCGCCCCAGGGCCGTGGGGTACTCGGTTCCGGACGTTGATTTAGTTGGGGATGTCATGGGGCCTGTTGCCTGGTCACGTGGACCTTGTGGTCGCTGAAAAAGGGGAAAAATAAAAAGTGTTTGTGACGCCATCTACTGTTCCCAGTAATGATAACAGCACTGCTTGCAGACCTCTGGGGTGATGATGAGGCAGCTAGTTGGTAACGCTTCCTGTAGGTGGAGTGGGTTCCACAGGGCAGTTGTGGAAAATAGGGATTTACACAGGGAGGTGGCTTTGTTACAGTCTTAGTCAAAGAACGAGTGTGCGGCTCCTCAAGCGCAGGCAAAGAAAGATATGTCACACAGTCTTTAGCTCTGTAAGGGTTTTACTGGCAAACTTCAAGCAGAATTTGGTGTTACAGTCTTAACGGGTTCTGCTGGCCTGGGTTGTCACCAGAGGATCGGGACACCTCTCTTGGGACCATAGGTGGTGTGCCTGCCATTCCTTACTCTTGTCCCTCGCCGCGCTCTCTCTCTCCTGCTTCCTAGTAGAGATCCCGTGTGCAGAGCTCTCAGCCAGCTCTCACAGATCCTCTGTGGAGGGTTCCTATACTGGTCCTCCAGAACCTATACAGGGCCTTTTGGGGATTACGCCGGGTGTTGGCCACAACTTCCTACAGAAGCTCATGCCTCCGGTTTGGCTGCTCGGGGATGAACACCCGCGCCGCTCTCGGAGCCGGTCCTCCGTACCGGAATATACCACAACACCTGGTGCCCCTAGGGTTCCTTTCTTTCCCGACGGCTTTTCTGCCGTCCATACTCCTCGCTACCCACAGGAGCTCTCCTCAGCTTCTTTCTCTCTCTCTTCTCACTCTTCCACTAACACACCTAGCTTCTCCCACCAGGACTGGGTCTCCCTGTCAAGGGGTCCACCCATGTCCAGTGTCCCGAAAGCTTGCTATGTTTACCATCTTTTCAGTTAGCCATTAAAAGGTATCAACCACTGAGGACTCTCAGATTATAATACTTTTCTATCTACTGGCTAACACGGTACAAAGACCTTTACCTTATCAAAATGGAAGATACCGGAATGTACTGAATCTTTATGGATTCCAAGATATATATATATATGTAAGTATAATTTACCCATCTGTGCTTTGACATCGTGATTGCATCTGTTCAGATTTTTTGATTTTGTGTTGAAAAAATAATTTAGTTTCCATATTTTTTTTAATTTTCTTTATTTGCCACATCGTGAAAATTACATTATTGGCAAAGAAAAGGCCACATGCACAGAACATTTGTGAAGATATTTTTCCACATAGTGCAGCAACTTTTGAAAACTTCGTAATGATTTTCTGCTCAAAAACAGACATGTGTCTTATTGGGTAGCAGTCTAGTCTTCTGGTCTACTGCATACGTCCTGAGTTCTTCTTCATCCTGATGTTTTCCTTCATGATCTTGTCTGTAAATTGAGTACTCAGTAATAAAAATAGATGAATAGTGTCTACCAGGCCCGGCGTCAGCAACCGGCACACCCGGGCAAGTGCCGGGGCCCGACTGCTTGGAGGGGGCCCACCGGGCCCCTGAGGGCTAGGGTCACACTTGCATTGTGACCCTAGCCTGACGCAAGTATTGTCTGCTGCAGCGCAGAGCGTTTAATGCTATACGCTGCCAGCAACGAGCCCATAGAAACCCGATGTTTACATTGACAACCAATGGTTGACAAGGTAAACATCGGGTTTCTATGGGCTCCAGCGCATAGCATTAAAAGCTATGTGCTGCAGCCGAAAATACTTGCATCAGGCTAGGGTCACAATGCAAGTGTGACCCTAGCCTCAGGGGCCCCTGAGCACATTGCCCCCACAGCTAGGGCCATATCCAGGGGGCAGCTGGGGGGGTCATTTGCAGGGAGGGCGCACTCAGCCTCCTGCAGCTCCGGAGATCTCCCTGCATGGGAGCCGACAGAGCTGCACACTATGGGCTGACAGGACCTGTGATGATGTCAATGGAGGGTGGAGTCAGGGGTCACATGACCAGCTCCTCAGTGAGTGTATGCAGGACTCTGAGCATCATGATGGCCAGCATAGCAATTAGGTGACGTTTATGCGTGGGGTCAGGAGGGATTTACAGTGTGAATGTAGCAGAGGTGAGTGTATACTAGGTGTATGGCAATTTGGTGAAGTTTATGTGTGGGGTCAGGAGGGATTTTCAGTGTGAATGTTGCAGAGGTGAGTGTGTACTAGGTGTATGGCAATTAGGTGAAGTTTATGTGTGGGGTCAGGAGGGATTTACAGTGTGAATGTAGCAGAGGTGAGTGTGTACTAGGTGTATGGCAATTTGGTGAAGTTTATGTGTGGGGTCAGGAGGGATTTACAGTGTGAATGTAGTAGAGGTGAGTGTGTACTAGGTGTATGGCAATTTGGTGAAGTTTATGTGTGGGGTCAGGAGGGATTTACAGTGTGAATGTAGCAGAGGTGAGTGTATACTAGGTGTATGGCAATTTGGTGAAGTTTATGTGTGGGGTCAGGAGGGATTTACAGTGTGAATGTAGCAGAGGTGAGTGTATACTAGGTGTATGGCAATTTGGTGAAGTTTATGTGTGGGGTCAGGAGGGATTTACAGTGTGAATGTAGCAGAGGCGAGTGTGTACTAGGTGTATGGAACGGAGCCGAGTGGGTACTAGTTGTACGGAGTGGAGCCGAGTGTGTACTAGGTGTACGGAGTGGAGCCGTGTGTGTACGAGGTGTACGGAGCGGAGCTGAGTGGGTACTAGGTGTATGGAGCAGCGCCGTGTGTGTACGAGGGGTATGGAGCAGAGCCATGTGGGTACTAAGTGTACAGAGCGGAGCCGTGTGTGTACTAGTTGTACGGAGTGGAGCCGTGTGGGTACGAGGTGTACGGAGCGGAGCCGCGTTGGTACGAGGTGTACGGAGCGGAGCCACGTGGGTACGAGGTGAACGGAGCGGAGCCACGTGGGTACGAGGTGTACGGAGCGGAGCCGCGTGGGTACGAGGTGTACGGAGCGGAGCCGCGTGCGTAGGAGGTGTACGGAGCGGAGCCGCGTGCGTAGGAGGTGTACGGAGCGGAGCCGCGTGCGTAGGAGGTGTACGGAGCAGAGCCGCGTGCGTAGGAGGTGTACGGAGCGGAGCCGCGTGGGTACGAGGTGTACGGAGCGGAGCCGCGTGGGTACGAGGTGTACGGAGCGGAGCCGCGTGGGTACGAGGTGTATGGAGCGGAGCCGCGTGCGTAGGAGGTGTACGGAGCGGAGCCGCGTGCGTAGGAGGTGTGCAGAGCGGAGCCGCGTGCGTAGGAGGTGTACGGAGCAGAGCCGCGTGCGTAGGACGTGTACGGAGCAGAGCCGCGTGCGTAGGAGGTGTACGGAGCAGAGCCGCGTGCGTAGGAGGTGTACGGAGCAGAGACGCGTGCGTAGGAGGTGTACGGAGCAGAGCCGCGTGCGTAGGAGGTGTATGGAGCAGAGCCACGTGCGTAGGAGGTATGTGTACCAGTGGTAGCCCCCTGCGGATTCCGCTCCTATAGTCTCAGCCACCTTTGCCAGCAGCATTCTTCTCCATAGTCTCTTCTGCCGCTGTCTGCATTCTGCAGCTCAGCATGGAGGGGCACAATGTTGTTATGACTGTGCTGATATGTGCAGAGCGACCAGAGGAGACCGGAGCGGCAAGAAGAAAGGTGAGGAGAAAGAGAGATCCGGATGACCAGACACTCCGCTTGGCTGCGGTGCCACCCATAATGCAGTGTGGCTCCATTGAGCTGCTTGCATTATTTGTGTGCTTGAGGATGCTTGTGTATATACCAAGCATCCTCAGACGCACAAAAATGCAACATTTTGCATTTGAAGGGTATTTTTAAAAAGCGCAAGAGAATGCAAACGCACCTTAGCCCGCCCCTAACAACGTGTAATATACTCACTGTCAGAAACAGCTCTTGCTGGTTTCGCCAGTCACTGTTCCTGTAAGGCTGCCTTCACATAGGCGTTTTTAAAATGTGGCAGTTGCGGTAAAAAAATCCACATCTGCCGCATTTTCCGCCTAGCAGCTGCACTTGCTACGCATTTGCGGCAAGCCCCATGCATTGTCTATGGGGCTTGCGGTAAGTGTGCGGCAATATATATATATATTATAGTCCATGATATGTACTAAAGGGGGCCCACTGAGACTTTTTCGCCCGGGGCCCACAGAAACCTGGAGCCGGCCCTGGTGTCTACACTATATTGCAATTGCCTCACATTCACTGTGAGTGTTGGGCATTGTAGTTCTATAGTGACGTTTTTCAGGTAGGACAGTTCTGAGACATTTCGTAAAGTCCCTATAACTCACCCCCTAGGACAAATGTATAGTTTACTTTAGTTGCTTTATTATGCTATGGCATATTTTGAACAACTTCTATGAGAAGACTCCACCAGGGTCAGTATATTAAGTATACTAAGCTATGAAAGGTAAATAACACAATGAACTGGACTTTTGGGGCAAGAAATGGCAATGGAAGTTTTATATAGATAAATGTAAGAAAATGAGAGAACAAAGTGCATAATGTACTAAATTGGAAACTAATTCCGAGAGTTAATTACTTTGAAACAAATTCTATTTAGTTAAAAAATGTGAAAAATCTAATTTTTTTAAATTAAATTTGCACAAATCCAGCAAAAAGGCAGTCCAACCAGCTGCCATTGTGCTACATTCAAAATGATAATTAAGTTGTTAAAAAATACATTTATACTCAATTTTTCTGGATCCTCGCATGATTTACACAGCTTCCAGCTTGGTCAGTTTGGTCTTTATGAATAGACCATCAGTCTTTTTTATGCATTGTGCACCATCAGGTCTTCAGCACCCCTATGCCTCATGATGATGCTGTTATCCAATGCACATCATAATGCCGTATGAGGCCTAAAACAACCAATTAGGAAGATACGCTGACAAGGTGAGTTCTAGGAAGAGGTATTAATTTTTTCTTTCTTTCTATGTTTATTATGCGTTGAGGTTTGAAACGAGCACACAGAATAATAAGACACATTGGTACAGGTGCTCAGTGCATCATAGCATGACCAAACATTTAAGTGCATCTTCCCACTTACTTGCTTTCCTTTCTCCACTGTAGTGAAAATATGTAGGGCAATGTAATCTAACATTGGTTCTCAGGCTGCTTCCCTACACAAAAAGTCCTGAACTATATTCATCTTGTACACAGGATCTGAGACCCCAGGAGTTCTTGCTGAGAAGGCTAAGAGGTTATAGCTTTTCACACCTTGAATAGCTTCAAAGGAATTCACAAATGGTCGGTGATGGCAGAGTCTTACATTCCATAATGGTGGAAAAGAAATGGCTGTGAGACAAAGAGCATTTGAAATGTAATGTATTCATTGATAAATTAGCCAGGGTCCAGTCTCAGACCCAGGATTAGAAAATTAAAATTAAAAGGCTACACTAAAAATTCGACCTTAAGCTCAAGCCTGTAAAAAGGTTTGCAAACCAAGAAGTCTTTGTTCACAAATTGGGGTCAGCTGAGCTGATGTGATCCATATTTTCATCTTTCCTCCCCCCAGGAAGCATAAAGCATTAGACTGGAGAGTTTACATATTCTGTAATTTTCTCCCTTCAATTTTATAACTGTTTTGCATATCTGTATGTCCATTTTATTTTTTATCTTTTTATTGTAAGCATTGTAATTTTTATCCAGGAAGTCGTCGGGCAGCGCGCACAGCCCA